>JAUUDZ010000037.1:4894-15228 GCA_032361705.1 Panulirus versicolor | reverse complement strand
AACCCTCCGAAAAAAAGACCGCCACCAACTTACATTACACTCCACAAGCCCTCGATACCCCTCTGTGACTCCTTCACCCCTCTACTAGCCCCTCCCTACCGTCTACCCTTCTCTACCTGCCCTTCCCTCCTTCTTCGACCAAAGCACCATATACTGACGCCCCCTCATCTACCCTTCACCACCCTCCACCTCTCCTTCTCCACCCTCCGTTTGCGATCGCTACTCTCCGTCAGTCCAGACACCATCATATCGAGTATGCGTGAGTATGGTAAGTCAACTCACATATAGATAATAATGGGTAATTTTCAACGGTGAAGCATTGAAATGTTTCAGTGAGACAAGCGGGGTACCACAGGGCTTATTTCTAGGCCCCATGTTTTTATCATTTATATCCATGATCTTGAGACAGGAACCACTCGATTAAGATACGAAACTTAGAACTAAAACTCTAGCTAACGAAGATTGTTGCAAGATTTAAAGGGATTTACACGAACTGATGCTGTGGTCAGAGACGCGACAAGGCGAATTCAATGGAAGCCAAAGTAATGTAATGATGCATTCTGTTAATACAGTTATCGAACGCAAAAATAAAACTCCACCGCTCCACCAGTGCTCCACCAGTGCTCCACCAGCAGACTGCCTCGGGTCCCCCACTTCATCAAGTTATCCACACAAAACACTGAGCCACAAAATAAGGACTCGTGTTATGTGCCTCGGGTCTGACCCTCCCCCTCCCCCATCCCCCCACTCCCCGCGGCACCCACACCTAACTGGGTTATGGTGGTCTCCTGGGGCTCTCTTAGCCTCCCCTCACCCCCTTACTACCCTTAACACCCCCTCCCCTCCCCTCCCCTGCTTGGTCTTCTGGGATGCTCCTCGCCTCCCCTTTATTACCCTGTCCCTTGGTCTCAAGGGGGCTTCCCTAAACCCCTTACTATCATCTTCACGCCTCTCCTCCTCCTCCTCCTCCCTCTGCATTACACCCTTCAGCTCCAGCAACCTCTGTCTCGGTTCCCACCTCCCCAGAACCCCTCACCCCCACCTTACCCGTTAACCTCCACACCCCACGTCCCTCCCTGCTCACTAACCTCACACTCCCACGCTCCCTCATGTCCTCCGTCCTACCCTGCTATTGTGGGTGGGAAAGAGAGGAATGGTGGTGGTATGTGAGCCTCGAACTTCGCCAGAGTCTGACCCTAAGCTTTGGAGGACCAGGTCCCTCGAGTCATACTCGTCCAGACCACAGTCCCTCCTGCTTTACACGCCTCAGTAGATACCAGGCTGGTTTACTCTAGTTTACTGGGTGACCCTGGTATGCCAGGTCAAGTGGTCAGGATGCTGTCAGGTCACATGACCTGTCCTGGTATAATATTAGCCACCCTCCATCCTGCCATAATAACAACTGCGCCACAACCACCCCCAACACATTTGTCTTTCACAACAACCACACTCGCACTGTGTTTACCCATTCCACTATAATCACACACTCGCTTCAAACCCTACTCTCACCACCACCATCACACACATTCCCCCACCATACTCGGATCTGATCTCCCCACCACAATTACACCATTATCAAAACTATACCCCAACTCCTAGCATTCCTCTTCCCCAGCATAGCCACTCGCTCCGTACCACAACCCCCCACCCACCACAAACATACGACCTATCAAGCCACTGCAACCACACCACACATTATGCCACACTCTCTCTCTCACCCCACCACAACCAGCCTCACCCCACACTGTAAACCCTCTCCCTGTATCCCTCCCCTCTATGCCCCCTCCCCTTTCTCTTCCCTTGCACACCTCCTCTCTTCACCCCTCTCCCTCCCCTGTGCGCTTCTCCCTTTCCCATTCCATATCCCCCCCCCCTCCCAGTTTACCAATACTGTCACTCGTGTTTTTGTCAAGCTTTTGTTCCTGACCTGTGTGTTTGTCCGTGTTATCATGGCAGAGCTGATATTGTTGTTCTGACAGTGTGTAGAGCCCGTGTGCTGGTGTGTGGCTCTGTGTAGCGAGTATAGAAACGGTGTATTGGTGTATAGTTCTGTGTGACTGTTATGGAGACTGTGTATTGATGATTGGCTCTATGGGGCTGGTGTAAAGCCTGTGTATGGCCGTGTTTGGCTGGTGTAGAGCCTGTGTGTACTGGTGTATGGCTCTGTGTGACTGGTGTAGAGCCTGTGTACTGGTGTAGTGGCTCTGTGTGACTGGTGTAGAGCCTGTGTACTGGATACCTGAAGTATATTCTCTACTTACGTCAGATTAGCTTACCATCTTCCATGATCTTTGTTTGTGGCGGCCACCTCTCCCATCTCACAACCCCAGACCCACAACCCCCAAGATCAGTTGTGGTAGCCACTTTCCCCCATCCCACAACCCCCTCCCCCAGCTCAGGTGTGGCAGCCATCAATATTACCTTCATCATCCATTACCTGGGTTACGATGTCTCGCCTTGCCACTTTGTCCCTCCTGCCTCTCACCTCTCACCTCATCCCTCACCTCTCACCTCTCACTCAAAGTATATCATCTTCCTCACCCGTTGGCTACGTGGGGTCATGGAGTCGGGGAACTGTGTAGAGCTGGGGTGTAGTACACTCCATGTGTGTGTGTGAGTGTGTGTGTAGACAGGTCTTCACATTGCTCATTTACTAACACACACACACACACACACACACACACACACACACACACAACACATACGATAAAGCACATATCTATCTATCTACATATGTGTTACTGTATTCATTACTCTGACTATGAAGCTATTGTCTGTGCCAACACACGTCTCTAAAACTATCCCTGCTTCTCTTGGCATCCCCTGCACCTCGATGTGCTCACTATCCTCCCATCCTTCACACGTCTCACCCGTGGTAATCGCTACCCTGAGCTACACTACTGCATGTACGCTTCTAAAGGACTTCTTGATTTCAGACAGCATATCACTGTGACACAACGTTTGCATATTTGTTATGTACGTTGTAGGTGTGTATGAATTTGTCCTTTTTCTTTTATATGGTGATTAATTCGACTATTTTCTTCTGTTTCCCCTAAATCAGAGAAGAGGTGCAGAAGTTAAGAGCAGAGTGAGGGAGTGAGTTGGCTTCTCGCAGCCATGTTCTGCCCCTCGCTGACTGGGCTGTGGTGCCGCCGGTATCAACAAGGGGATCACCTCCTCCTGATCCCATAAGAAATATGAGACAGTCGGGATAAAAGGTTCAGCAGCCTGTTGATCGGTTTCCGCGGGCCCAGAAGCCCACTTGAGGAGTATTGGATCCTTCTTGATGAGACGCAATGCGATTACATGAGATTGGTGGGAGGATGGGTCTCGCGCTTATTGCCAGCAAACGATGTTTTTATTTACAGATACACCGGTGTACCCGCCAAGATTCTCGCTTGACTCTGACGGTAAGAGCTGTTATTAAAGCCTCAGGAACCCGTGGATATGAGAAGGAGTTTGATAACCGAGGAGAATCAATGGTAAAACAGAGGACATTACTCGAGCTTGACCATGTCTCACATAGTAAGATCAGAGTATAAAGCCTTAGGTCGGCATCCCACAAATTCCTCCCAAAGCATCGCTGACAGTAATGGCAGCGTCGATTTCTTTATGTGCAAAAGGCGCAAAAATCGTTATTACTACGATATATTTCATCAGTCACAGATGGAAATGAATGTAATAACACTCCCTTCTGGAAATGGGAACTTAAAGAAAGAGTACTCCACTTGCAAATTTCTAATCGTTGTTGGGTGACACACATATGAAATCTCTCCTTCCTCTGTACAACGATGAATTGATACAGCAGCGACAAACGTCTTTGGCAAAAGCTAGTGGTACGGTTTCGTACCACTGCCCTTTTACCCGCCTTAGCTAAATTTCACGTATCACTTAAAAGAAAATGCCAACAGATAACACTCTGTTCAGATTCTGTCACCTACAAACGTCCCAACAAGAAGGTAATCCAATACTATATGACACCGCTAAAAAGGTATTGGCCAATAAAGAACATAACCTCAATATTATGCCAGCGAGACCAGCTTTAGGAGGACGGGGGGGATCCAGATATTGTGTTGTGACCCTGTGTCCTCATCTCCCGCCACACGAGAGGCTGCGACTGTGGTCCATAAAGCTGGCATTACTGAAGGAGAGTAGGGGGGACAGCTGGCCCAGGCTAGGCAAGAGGAGATGAGAGACTACAGAGAGATGGAGAGAAGCAACATGGCAGAGGTAGACAAAGAAAGAGACGAGACATAAACTGCACACTCACATGAACACATATATATAGCCTCTTAAAAATAGCTTCGAAACGATGGTGTATTACATTTCTACGTGTAAAATGCAGTTGGTTTATGTTGGACGTATAGGGGGAGAGACCACACCATGTTTGTGTTATGTCGAGTGAAAAAAAAAGAAAGAGAGAAAACTTCGACATACTGGTGCAGTGTTATGATCCTCATATGTGTTCTTCCTGTCTGTTGACGTCAGCTGGGTGTGGCGGCTTGTGGGAGATGGCAATGCTCATTGTGTTGGACTGGGCTGTACGCGAGTATATATACTCCCTGTGTAGGAATGAACACTATCTTCTCCTCCCTGTGTAGGGCTGACCTCTACACCATCTTACCCTCCCAAGCCTTGACCTTACAGTCTCACAGCACCATCACAACCTACTCACCATCATCACCATATCTGTACTACCCAAGCACTCTTCTCATATATCCTGACAGATTTAAGCATAAGGACACAGAGAAAGGTGGTAGTCATCTTCAGGTGTTTTATGACATATATATAGGTAGGTACCGACGACCTTCATACATTAACATGTGGATACAACGGTATAAAGACCGTAACAGATAATAAGGTTGGATTTTCATTGTAGTTCTATGAGTGCCTCGTCCTTCCCCGAACTTGTCTGCAGACGTTTTAGCATTTCCTCCCTGCTTCTGTCTGCACTTCCAGTGCCTACATAGGGTCGTAAATTCCTTGGCTAGTGAGAACAAACGAGATGTTATACCCAGGGTGTTCACCGTTGCTGCCACTCGTCAGTCTTGTAGCCACACTTGATCAAGTGGAGAAGATAGAAGCATCAAGAGAAATCATGACTCGTCGTGATTGGAGCTCAGCTCAAACGACACAACTACTGAAACACATCGCTTGTATATAACTAAAAGGAAATCTAATGGATTCCTCCACGTTGGCTGATAGATTATCACCAACTTAAGCTTTAAATCATCGTCCAACTGGAGCTATACACTCAATAGATTCCTAAAAATATACAACTTGAACGGGTTTCCATCAGGGCTAATGGGTTTTCGATGGTGGCCCTCGACAGGTGTGTATAGTGGCCCTATTCTCCATTAAGAAGGTTCAGTTCCTCTTGGCGCCCCTACAAAGGAAAGCTATTTACCATGAAAAATATACGGTTCCTCTGAAATGGTCAGGTTGATTGATGCAAGATTCTGGGCGGGGGAAAGAAGACGTGTGATGTTGATAGTGTGGGAGCCCGTTGTTCCTGTGTCAAGATGGATCGTTGTTGATGGGCCGACGTATAACCTTCTCCCGGATGACTCATTCAACATAACGTTGTCGCTATAGGAAACTCGAGGGTGATTGTCAGGTACTGAAGATGGGAGTCAGTACAGCATGCCCTCAGGTTTGATGTCCATCTCAACACAGAACAGTTTTAGCTTTGGAATATTTGTGGTTATATGATTTTGGATTAGTTCAGAAAGGTTGTAGAGAGTTTGGTCACACTGCTTCTTCTGGTACCTCCTCTCCTGCTGTGACTGGCCTTATTTTATATCATTACGAGGAAATGGAAAACTTCCAGAGGCTTCCAGCGATGATGACATGAAGAAACTTTACTTCCAGCATCGTTAAATCTTAAACCTTTGTCTAGATTCGACCCTGAGCCATCTATCTGTCATCACATAATGTTTTCCCTCTCTCTGTCATATGTTATGAGGGCAAGTGAAGATCCTCACCATAACTGGTGTTTGGCCTCTTATGATGAACATTCCAAACCTTCCCCACATCCTGTGACACATCATCATATTCATAATCAAACCCACCATCAATCTAAGGAGTAAAATCCACCATGGAATTTCTGTTTTCAGAATATCATCACAACAGCCGCCGCTAGAGGGATTGCCAGACAATACAACACTGATGTATGGCGAGTGACAAACTATATCCATCTCTTTTACAACCGGATATTAAATCCATGTTAGGATCTCCGGAGGACAACAGCTACGGGTATCTTCTGCTTCTGTTTCCTGTAATATATTCTTCATTTGGTTGAGAGTTCAAACGATTTTTCTTGTCATGATTTAGTTCCCCATTTTTGTTTGAACTGGACTACGTATCATGGTTTTATCTTTCGTAGTAACTTGAAATACATGTTATATTCTTTTTTCTCTACAATGGTCCATATACAATGCCCACGATTGTGTATGTTTGTGGATGAACGTTCTAAGGAAATTATTCATTCATCAAAATCATTTATCAGGCAAGAATTAGTGTTCCAAAGCGATTGGTGAGTGTGGTGAGAACTACCCAGAAATACTGACACAATACAGTGTTTCCCATCTCACCGTAATGCAACACAGTGTTTCCCAGTTCCCTATAACACAACCAAGCATTTCCCACCTATCTGTAACACCTAACTCACATGCTGGCCAGATAATATCAGTCTCATTTGTCGATATCACAGCCACGAATTTTGAATCATACGAGTGAGAATTTCTATCACTGCAATAAAGTGGTCAGTAGTGTTCTCTAAGAATCTGTGGGAAGGGTTCGAGTCTAGATGCGGGAAGCCAGCTACCTCACAACCAGTTCATGTGCTGAGAGGGACATTCACCTTTCCTCTCTGACTTTCAGGACCAATGGTATAGCCATCCCAGGGTTGGTGGACTGGCGACGTCCACAACATAACACACAAGTTATGTATCAAGTGAAGATGATCATCTTAAGGCGTCACTGGAGGGCTCAGCTTCCTCTGAGACGGGATCCCAGCGGCCTGAGCTGCCAGGACCAGCTCCTCACCCGTCTTATTGATGGCCTGAGAGATGGTGGTCTTAGCAGGGGAGGAGGGCGATGACTGGAGAGAGCACGATGACGGGGTACTGATAGGACGGGGAGACAGAGGGACGACGGGGGAGAGGACGATGACGGGGCTAGTGATAGGACAGGGAGACAGAGGGACGATAGGGGAGAAGACGATGACGGGGTAGTGATAGGACGGGAAGACAGAGGGACGACTGGGGGCGCTGACGATGACGGGGTAGTGATAGGACGGGGAGACAGAGGGACGACTGGGGGCGCTGACGATGAGCTCAGAACGACGGCAAGGAACAATGGAACGACAATGAAAGAGGGACGACGAGGAATAGAACAACGACAAAGGACGGCGAGAAGGCGGGAAACAGAGGGACGACGGGGAACAACACACCGACGATGAAGAATGGCAAATATATAGAGCTGATCATCACAACGACATAATAAAGGAAGTAGAAACAAGAAATGGGGAAGAAGAAGACAAGTTGAGAAAGAACATAAATAAGAGAGAATTATTGGAAGAAGCAGATGAGGGGAGCGTCGCTGGCTGGCGGAACAGTCCACATATTTACCCTTCACTCACACGCGCGGTTCAAGTGTCAAGAGATCTGTCGTAATATCCATTTAGCTCGTCTGAACCTGACGACCCTCGCTAAGAATCGTATGAGGCCGATCATCCTCGCTGAGGGTCGTGTTATCTCGACGACCCTAGTCACGGGTCGTCTGAACCTGACGACCCTCGACTGTGTCCTGGTGATCCAGACTGCATAATTATGGTGGCTAAGATGTGAGTGATGATGACCTACCTCGAGTACGACGTGTAACCCGCTTGGTATATTAGTGACCCTTTTAGTATATTGATGGTGTGACATGGGCGGACCCACAGCTTCATGGCTCACTCCACTCCGCTGGATTAACTAAGGAATAGTTAATTAACTCCTTCTGAAAAATGTTGATTAGGTTCAGGTTCCCCTGCGGCGTGGCTGATCCTTTACCGTGTGTAGGAGGGCCCGACACGGAGCTGGTATTTATGGTCACGGCTGCTGATCAGCTCAGCCTCCATCCCACACTGGGCCCAGAATGCATGAGGAAGTTGATGAACTTAGCCGAAACGTCTGCCGTGAGGGATGACATTGTCTACCCTCTTGGGTATATCTGTGAGTAGCCTTCAAAAACCATCGTTCGAAAATAACATGAAATTATTAGTTTTTTCTGTAGGCTTAAGGAGACGTGAAATGAACATCAGCAGGTCCATCTACCAGCATGATATGCAAGAAGAACCATGTAGATCTTGTCCCGCCCACAGGAGCAGTCGTAGACAGTTTGATGTTATTGTCGCCCAACTTAGGCTGGGCTATAGATATTCATGGGAGTTTGCCCCTTTCTGTTGATAATGAACAGACCAAATGTAAACTTTTTCAACACAGTCGTTCCCACACCCTGCAACATTATGTACTTGACTGTTGTAAAATCAGCGAGTTCAGAGATGATTCTTGCCAGACATTACACGTAATGAGCAACCATTTCATCCATAACAATGGTCTACCTCGAAAACTTGGGAAGTATCATAACTTTGCTCATTGTAGACAATTCTTTTGTTATTTATCTTGATACGTAATCCTCCCGTTGTTGTTCAACTGTTGTAAACTTCACTTACCGTGTAAATTACCGAATGATTCATTGTATTACCCAGACCATGTTAACATTTATCTCACAATGTAAACTGTAATGTATTTCAATCACTGAGGCCCACCAGCCAGCCCCCGCGGGACCTTTAGTGCATTCTGTATCCTCTTCTTTCGCGCCACCATGTACACGATGGGTAGGAGTGGCATTGTTGTGGCCAAAAAAATCAGTTCAGCTCCCCGGGTCTGACCTACATCCTGGCCGGGGATATGTACGTGGGATCCTTGAGCAGCGCCAGAGATGCTGATGCAAAGGTTGTGTTGAGGCAGATTGGACTTAACGTTCCTATCCTCAGAGATGGGACTCACATATCCCCATTCACCTAGTAGGACTCTAGTCCCACACCTCCATCCACTTGGCTGGACTCTAGCTAGACCTCTATCCACCTGGTCGGACCCCCTGCCCCATCTTCCATCTCCTCAGCTGAACTCCTGTTCCACAAAACCCATACCTAAAGCAGCATGAAGACGTCCCTCAGAGCTAATACTTAAGATGGCATTTCCTCGACGTCGGCTATTGGTCATAAACAGATGGACTGTGCCAAGGTCGGCACGAGCCTCACAATAGACCATGACACCAAGACCTGAGGTGATGGAGACCCTGGATCGTGAGAAGGATGAAACACACACACACACACACACACACACACACACATCAGCAAACCTCCTGACGCGGCTGTGGACGTGCAGGACACAGTAAAGTAGGACTTCCAGAGGTTGTCAAAGGCGGATACAAGCTACATAGATCCTACTACCGCAAACTGGTTGCTTATGTGGCCCCTTGAATACTTGGTGATCCCTGGCATAATATCATTAATCTGTGACCTTTGGCAACTTGTGGCGTCTGATTCTTTCCTTAAACCATGAAACTTTGGAATTCTGTATCATCTCATGTCTTCCCTAACAACAACTACCTCCCGTTTTTCAAAAGAACGTTTATATCCAGTTCCTTTAAGCCTCAAAGATTATGTTTACTCCCTTCTTTCTTTAATTCTCTATCTTCTTATTCCCTTTTCTCTTCCATATAAGATTTGGTCATTAAAGACTTTTGTCCATGACCGGAGCCAACGACAGGAGAAAAAGTCAGAGTGGACGTGCTGGAGGCAGTGAAGCCGAAGCGTGCCAGGAGGAGGAGGCCAGACGGTGCGGGAGGAGACGGCTGGGACGGGTGTGGTAAAGCGGCCACGAGAGAAGGACGTAATGAAGAGAGAAGGACAGAAGGAGACAAGAACAATACAATACTGATTACGAGACGGGAAGGACTGGGAGGGGTAGCAGCCGGGAGAGGAAATGTACAAGATTACAGCAATGGTAAGTACTGAGAGAGAGGACAATAGATGGACGACTGCCACAGGGAATGAGAGATGATGGTGGATGGTAGAGATAGTGTCTCGCCAAGAGAGAGAGAGAGAGAGAGAGAGAGAGAGAGAGAGAGAGAGAGAGCGTGATTACCTCGGAACACGAGACAAAGACGGTGAAAGGAAGTCACGAAGGGAGGTTGTTGGGTTGGGGTAAGTGGGGAAAACAAAAGCTAAGGGGAGTGGGGTGTGGGGGGGTGGTAGGGTGACGGCTGCTAATCAGACCTATCTC
>JAUUDZ010000036.1:614385-624810 GCA_032361705.1 Panulirus versicolor | reverse complement strand
TATAATTGTTTCTCCCAAGCGTCCAGACATGTTTAGTGATAGCTGATGGACTCGGCTGATCTTTTACAAAATTACTACCAAAGGAACATTTACTTCCTTGTGGAGAAAGAAAAGTTCATACTTGAACAACTTCACTGAACATGCCAGGACGCCTATTATCTTTCTTCTGAATATATCCTACCTCTTAAAAATGGTTCCAGATGAAATTGTTTTTTCCATACCTTACAAAGTTTGAGCCAGTTGGCCCCCTGTCCTCGGGTCTCTTGGCCCTGGCATCTGGCAAGGTGGTCTCTCCTCCTCCTCCCATCCCCTTAAAGAGTCCAACCCCACCCTTACCCCAAAATGTTTGGGATATGGACGGACTCCAACACCCCTAAAAAAAAAAAAGAAACCTCGTTGCCCACGCAAGACTGCCCAGCCCTGCTCGCGGGCAGTACTAACCTCCTCCATCCAGGAAGTATACGATTATTTCTACGTTATGTCTTGTGTGTGTATCAGATTTAAAAAAAAATAATAATAATAAAGTCTGAAGTCTCTTGTAGTTGCAGGCAGGTTTTTTCCCATTAGGAAACAAATGGGTCTTAAGAAGAGCTTCTGGCAGACTCGAAAAATAATGTGTGTGTGTGTGTGTTCTTTTTTCTTTAAAAAAAAAGACATTCACTTTTTAGATACTGTTAGCCTATTATTTTCTGGACAAAACCAATGTAATGAAAAAGACTAAAGCCAGTTTGACGGCTTCACATTCGGAAGACTGTAGATTTGCTGTGAATCTTGCCAGGGGTTCACCCGTTTTATGACCCTATCAATTCTCAGACCTCACTTGAGTCGACTTTGTAAAGGCAATCAGGGGCCAAGCATCAAAACTCCACATGTTACAGTATTCAGCACTTCTCCATAATCTACATTCTTCCGCTAAACATTTACAGGTACTTCTTATATAAACACTTTTGACTTCAGTCTCTTAAAAGACGCTACTTTTGTAATGCTGCAAAAGTTCTGTATTATGCATGGGTAGAAGGTTATGAAAAAAGTACTTAGTAGGGTACATAGCTAAATATGACTCGTTACTCTGTTTCCTTTTTGTACTTACGAAGTTAGGGAGTGAAATATTAGGATAATGTTGGTTCGTTTTCTATATATTTGCATGGATAAAATAGAATGTAGCAACATCTTCTGTCGTATTATAATATGAGAAAAAATAAGTGATGTTCATAGACAAAGGAGGTAAAAGAGTTGTTCGAATGGATGAATGAATGCATCTAGGGAAGTCTGAAACTCTCTACTCCTGCTTACTACCAAAGGTAAGCATTGCACATAAACCTAGGGCCGCATTGTGGATACACATTGAGATATTTGGCTATTTAACTCAAAGTTTCCAATTTCCTTTTACATGAAGAGAATTTTGATTAAAATTCTATTTAGCATAATAAAATGGTTGATCAAAGTAATAGGGGAAAAAAATCATTTTAATCCAGAAAATCTGTAATTCACAGGGGCACATTGACTAAAATACTAATTCAGTGAAAGAAAGCCCTTTCAGATCTTCAATACGGCCCTCTAAAGTGTCAGTGGTGAGTGATATTTTGTACAGCAGCCGCAGTGTAGTCCAACAACCTCCTCCCAAGATGATATTACTGTAAGTGAAACTATACATCAAAATATGTTTGCTCAACATAGCTACTTGTTCGTTTGGCACGTTAAAACTGATGTTTGTGTTATTGTTAATTCAAGTGTTGACTGTTATAAACGGCTCATAAAGAAGAAAAAGAAGTCACACTATAAAGTGGAGTTTTCTCATACTCACTGCAAGTTCTGTTGGTGTTAATCATTTCTGCTGAATCTGGGGAAACATGTGCTTTATTGTTAAAAGCCATGCTGTATGCCGGACAGGATTAACAATTAGCATTAGCAGAATTGTTGTGCTTTCAACGAAAATTCCTCTTCTTGGGAAGCCTTAATATTGCTTGAAGGTCCAGAGCCCCAAGTGTGATCATGCAGGAGGACAACCAATCAAGAAGGTATCTAGGATGGGAAAGAAGCACCTGCAATAGAGTGACTCACTGTTAAATGTAATCTCTATCAGTGATGTAAATTGTAAGTACATAAACTTGTGCTGGTTAAAGAACACGTTTGAGGTCATATCGACTATGTGAATGCCCCTCCCATGATCAAAATTTGAGAAAGAGCCCTCAGCACAGTGAGGTTAGACACTTGTGTCCCTAACAGGAACAAATGTTATAAAAGAAAAAAAAATAGCTGTCCTTTACCCTGTGTCCACACTAGGGCTCTGGACGAGCAAGGCTAACCCACACGTCCTCGCAGTATGACTGAAAGCTGCGTGCATGGCTTACTGAATCCCTCCCTCTCCCCCTTCCCAAAAGCTTTTTTGTTGAGTATAAAAAGAGTTTCATGATGAAAAATCCTTTATGATCAACTCTTTTATGTTAATTTTACTCTGTCGTTCCTGGCTGTTAAAATCATTTTCATTTATTTGTTTTAGCGTAAATACAACTGTTATTTTGTCTGACTTTCTCCCATGCTTGTTGATTTTGTTTCCTCTCTTAGTACGTTTCATAAATCTCTCGTCCTCTCGCTTTTAGCTGTCTTGGTGGCCTGGCCATGGCCTCTACAACCCCGGCCACAATACTAATGGCAGTCTGGTGGCCTGGGGAATAAAAATCTCAGCGCCTCGACTGTCTTGGGTGCGGCTCCAGAAGTGATGTTTGTGTACACTTTTTTTTTGAGTCTGATCATTCATTAACATTTCCCTTGAAGATTTATGTCATTTTTTCCCTTGAGAAGAGCGTTATTTTATATTTTAATAAGAAAGTATTTTATATTCGTATTTTTGTTACTGACGCATTTCATTGGGAAAAAACATACGAGGCGCTTTGCAAGGTGTGATATTAATATGACGAGTGAGACAACATGTGCACTTGGCTAACTGGACTGCTGACTTCAAGGGGAGAGGGCAAGTATTATACCTCCTTCCTTACCCCTGGTACACATACAACTAGTGCGGCAAAGTCAGCAGCTCTAGCTTACAAGCCTCAGGCCACAGCTCTTACTCCTTACAGTGTGAAACACTGTCTAAATTGTGTAAAGTTAGCCCCGAAGACGTGGTATTTTAACCCACCATCCAACCTAGGGGTGGTCTCTTGACACCACTGAAGGTGCAGGAGGGTGGAGATTATGGGCGATACCGGATGATGGCAATGCAAGAGAAAGGACAGATGGCTGCCCCCTGGGGACCCCATGTGATCAACACATGCAGTTGTTGAAGTGTTGCCCAGTGCAGGGATGATAAAGGGCATCTGATGCCAAAAATCATGGAAAAACTTGATAATTGTCTTGAAATGCGCAGAATGACAATAACTGGGCTTTCAGTGTATCATTTCTTTTGTGAACTGGTGAAAGAGAGTGTAGCTGCCCAGAAGGATTGAAAGAACTGTAAATAGTGCAGGAGTGTATGAAGGAAGTGTGCGTCACCACGCCGCTAAAATATCCTGACTTTATGTTACTCTTCTTAAAAGCAGAAAGAGAAAGAAAATGTTTGCTATGGTGCTGCATTCGTGTTCCTGGTTGGTTATCATTTGTTATCCAGATGTTGCATTTTAGTACCAAGTTTACCGTTATTCCAAAGTTTCCGTTATCTACAAAGGGGCGAAAACAAAGTCTCCTTTAGCCTGTTGAGAAAGATTTAAAATGGTTTCGTTGCCCCTACTACGGTAGTGGAGTGTAGTACAAAGTAGGCTGAGTAAGATTAAGCTTAGATATAACATGTTAATTGGTGGAAGGATCTTTCTCAATGAGCACAACAGACCCAGGATTATTTTTCATGACAAAAGAGGTGGGTGGTACAGGGTCTAAGCTATGTGACCTCCAGTATCCATGACACTTGGTTAAGTATGCATGTCCCCCTCCACTCCCCGTATGTAGGGGGGACAATTTTTACAGGGTATTTTATTCTATACTGACTCTGTACCCACACCACTACTACCTCCACCCTCGTGTATCCCGCTTTTAATACTGTAAATGAAGCCGACACACCTAGTGTTGCCAGGGATCCTATTCCCATTTTCTGTAGTTATAGCCACTTATTTTGTTTATATCAGTTTTTTCTTTGATTGCCCATCCTACCCCATGTGTCTCTCCTGCTTGGTCAATGCTTATTTGCATATGAACGGATGGAAGTTGTTTTTTCAAGCACATCTCTTTGTAGGTAATATTTGTAGCGATCATAGGCTCTCTCTTTTTCCTCTATCAAATTTGTGATAGCGCAACCTAGTAATATAAATAGTGTTATTTTATTGGGGGATGTTACAATGGAGATAAATCTTGGAATGCAGGGGAGAAAACTGGGCTGCATTCTTAATGCGCACTGACCGTATTTGTAATATAGTAATATTAACTTTTCTCTGTGTTCCTTTGAAGGGGTTCAAATGGTTGAGATGTTGTAATGTTTCTGTACATTTGTTCAATCTTGTAAGAATTAACGATGTTCGTTTTGTGTTGATTATATATACAGTAACAATTGTTTCAAAAAGGTCAAATCTGAGATTGAGTATATGGAATATACTTCTCTTTAAAAATAAAAAAAATATATGCCATGTAACCCAAAAGAGAAAATAGGGGCCTTTTAGTGCATAACATTACTTGTGATTGATTTTCATAACTTGATCATGAATGTGACATTCTGAATGGAGTTAATGAGATTTTATTATCATTATTATTATTATTGTTATATTATTATTATCATTATTATTATTATTATCATTATTAGTGGGCGCAGAGCTGTCAGTGACTGTACATTATAACACTGTCTGCAGGTGTGCCATTAGAGATCATATTTGTTTGTCTGTTTCTTTATTTTTCATTCAAGTTTTCTTTTCTAGTAAGAACGGGGGCATGGTTATTATTAGGATAGTGTGAATACTATCCCAAGAAGCGTTTCAATTTCTTTTTCTCTTATTTTTTACATTCAATATAATTTCTTCTAATTTTAATTTTGTGTTTTAGAATAATTAAAGTCACCCATGTATTATTTTCGTTTTATTTCTTCAATCCTTTTTCCCCAAATTATATTTTTTTCCTTTTTTTAAGAAATAAAAATGGTGCTGGTCTTTGAACTATGCATGGCAGCGTAGATTAGACATGATGGTGGTGACGATGATCGTTGGACAAAAACGATACTATTTTGGTATACGTGGTACTGTGATAAGTATGGTTGTCCTCAACTGGTTGACTGACTTTTAAGAAATGTTTGAACTCAAAATTGCACATGGCTACAAGACTTCACAGGTGAAGATGCTCCTGGGAGCTATTTTGTCCTATATTTTATACAAATATCATTTATAGAATGAACTACCAAAATGGAGTTTAACCAAAGTTCCTATGATAGTGAATATTGTACCCCCGATAACCCCTTTCCCCCCTTATACAGAATAAATATAAGGTGTTAAGAGTAATTGTTAGTGACCATTCATTCATTATATCCCACTGCCATCGTCTCAAACGTTGGCCTGCCAGACGTGGAAGAAGACACTCTACAACCTGACTATTCAAAGAGATTAATGATCCTTCAACGTCCGCCAGGCCTAGGCATCATCCACCAGAAGGGAGAAAAATATAAAAAAGCCCTCCTCAAACTCCCCACTTTTGACTTCATTGACATTTGCTGTAATTTTACCCACAAAGACAGAAGGAATGGGCTTTTAAGTCATTGCTGGAATGATAGCAATTTTAAACAGATGAAGCATTTATCTTTTCAAACAAAATACTTGGTACATAGGTTTCTAGTAATGACTTAGATTTCCCCTTTGTTTGTTGTGAGCCTAATTTTCTGTGTGATGTTGAATGGAAAACGAGCCTTATCTAGGCCTCAAGTAAGACTCAAGCGCTCGCTTTCTTACTTAACACTTAAAGCCAGTTGCCCTCATAAAAAAATTATCTAATTCAAGCCAACCAAATGCAGAGATAAATCCATAAAAAGCAACCCTGAAGCATACCACAACCCCCTTTTGTCTCCATTAAGTGCTAATCTTCAAGGTAGAATTATTCAGAGTTAGTCCTGATGATATGACTTTTCAATGAAGTGTTGACAAATAATGAATCCCTGGGATTCAAATGTTGGCTTCAAGTGTTCTGTAAGAAAACGGGCGGATAGGCTGATCCAAACGTCATACACAGTATTGCCGCCAAGTGAATGTACAGTCAAGGTCCCAATAATCCACACCAACCAATGTTACCAAAAGTT
The DNA here is from genome assembly GCA_032361705.1 of Panulirus versicolor. Taxonomy (NCBI): domain Eukaryota; kingdom Metazoa; phylum Arthropoda; class Malacostraca; order Decapoda; family Palinuridae; genus Panulirus; species Panulirus versicolor. The sequence goes on along the minus strand of JAUUDZ010000036.1, from coordinate 618,554 downwards.
AATTGACCCAAAGCCCTTGTGGAGATCGGGATGTTGACCAAAAAGTTAATGTTTGAAAAGTCGGAGCTAAAACAAAAGGTAGGCCAGAGAAAGCGGTAGTTACAACCTGTGCTGAGTGCTTACCATAATGCTGTCAAAATAAAATTCCTCATCAAAATATCTCAACATATAAAAGAATTACATAAAATCCTGTAAAAGCATTAAATCATGCAAATCATTCACATTATCTATGTTTAAAAGCACATATTAGGCTTCAAATCAATGCATTAATGCTAAAGGACACATTGCAAGTGTGCAGGTTGGGTCAACTACTTGCCTCAAGATACAACAAGCCTGGTCTTAAAATCAGTCTCTGAATACTGTGGTCCGTCATGTCAAGCTGAATGAAAGGGTATACGAATATAAGAAAATAAAAATACTAATATTTAAGTGGTCCCTCATTTCTGTTAGCCACCAACGAGTCTCCACTGCGCTCTTCTGTCGTGCTGACGCTACGCATGAGCTGCCAGTCTAGCTCCTCTTACTCACTCCCAGTGCTACCTGCCTGATAGACACTCAATAACGTCTTTCATCATGCCAATGTATATCTATATAAAAGAAATATCCCACAAACATTATCAAGTCCCATCCCCAAGCACGTGAGGTTAATTAAAAACACTGCTCATGTACCCTTCCAATAGACCCAAACTCTCATGAAATTACTGACATGTTGAGGACTTCTTTGCTAACTAGATTTCCAACACAGAACTGGTGTTGGTGACTGAGCCTTGGGCATGGCACATCGGAGCATGAGGGGCCAGACTATGGCTTATGCCTCGCGGCAGCACTTTGTCATAGATTCAAACAATTGTATTTGTTCCCCCAAAATATTTGTCTGCCCGAGACCCTTCCCCATTAGATGGTAGAGCCATTTTTTCTCACTATCCTAGAGGTGTTGATTTGCGTTGTTTAGCAGTGAATGATAATGTCTTCATAGGGAAAATATTTTGCAAGTATTCCTCATATTTTTTTTCAGTGCATTGGGTTTAAGATACAATATTTCGGTAGACTATTGAAGATTACTGAATATCTGTATACATATGTTGCTTCTAAATAAATTCTAAACCCATCAAATGAGATTTCTTGTTACATCAACCTTCTTCACCCTTACTGCCTCTCCAGCGGCACTCCAAAACATCCAGTACCGAAGCCAATGGTATAATGTATTTTGAGCCCTTCACTTATCCTACACTCAAAGATATTATCTTCTTCAACTTCTCATTCAAGGTTCACCCACACATGTTCCTGGTATGCTCATTAGGCTACTAACAAACTAAACAGAAGACATAAAACAGCACATTTAATCCAAGTCCTAAACAATGGCCTACATCACTATGGACCCCAACAAACTGTACGTAAGAACTTACACCCCTGTTGTCAGTGTACTGAACACGTTATATTTCAGTCAAAGTTACTTTTGACAGAACATATGAACATCGCTAACATTTCCGATATCCTGTACTATAATCAACAGTAAAAGAAAGTGGATGGTACATTCAGCACAAGTTGGTGCCTACTATGATGTCTACAAATCTATGTCAAAAAGGGTCTTCCTATGTGTGAGAGATTGCCAAAGTTCCAATCATTGCCAGCCCTCTATCTTGCACAGCTGCAGCTGCTACCAACCTAAGCACCCAATGAAATGAAAAAAGTTACAGCCTTGAAGTCATCAGCCCAGTCCTATAACATGGACTGTGATGCCATCTTACATCTTGACACTATCTTGCAACTGGCTAGGAAGAAACTTGCTTAAAAAATGTGTATCCGTACACAAAGAGAGATTTTAATTCATTTACTCTCTGATGGTACACTAGTTCACATCAGGGTATGGATCAAAATACCTTTGCTTAAATTACCACTCGCAAAATTTTTTGTATTTACCTATCTGTAAAATATAGGGAGTAAATTTTCATTCCATTCTTCCACAAATCTAATACTATAAAAATTCATCTTTCCTTATATTTCTTGCTTAAATTCTTGTTATTACCTCTGGCTGCTTTTTCTTTGTATCTTTCTAAGGACTGTTCCCTGTTGACACTGTCATACCAATTTAAAAGACTTGCAAGCTGTGATCAGGTCTCCTCTTATTTTTCCTCTTTTCCCCATAGTGGGTAGGTTATAGCCTTTTGCCTTTTTCTCTTAATCAACTCTCCTTTCTTTCAGGCACCATCTGGTAATTCTCTTTAAATCTTTGTGTTTCTTTAAGTGAATCAACAAAACTTGAGATACAAATTCTGATTTAAGCCTGAGATGCAAAGAGTGTACTGAACATCTTATCCATACACGCAGATTTTTCCTCCTTAAATATTCTCTCGTACACAGTTTCATGAAGTTCGCCTCCTGCTAGATGGAGGTAATTTCTAGGCCTTCTTTCGCTGTCACCTCTCTTTACGCTAAACTTCACCACATGTATGTCAGACTAACCCTAGGCCCCTTTAAAAGCTTATGCAGTTTTGTCATGACTTACTTCTCTCAGGACATAAGGATTACCAAGAAATAGTTTCTGATGCAAATAAGTGCATGTCAAGGATTTTGTTGAGACAGCAAGCGATAATGAATTATGAAATAGCTAAGACAATGGTGAAAAGCTCAAAACAAGTGTTATATAAGGACACACTGTATCTAAGAGAACTTAGCACTTTTGAGTTAAGTAGATGTTATATTCAATCACTAATAACAAGTAAAGTTTTCATAAAACTGGATAAAACCATTACACTGACATAAGTTTATTACAAGACGAGTGACCAGTTTTAAATGAAAACAAATTTATGATGTTTGATGTAAAAGAAGTTGACAGTAATAATCAAATTAATATGCTTCTATGAGAAAACTTTGATATTATGAACCACTTCATTATTTTGGGATGGTGGGGAAACCAACAAGTTCGTTACACTGGTTACTAGTGTAAATCACTATCAAAATTACTCTTGAAAATTTTTAAATGCAACTTTGAGCTCTTAATTAATTAAAAGGCTATTTATAAAAGTTATAAATTCCATTCCCAAAAGTTTCTCTGAACGACATCTTTCAAAAGAGTTTTCCAACGATTTACGTACCTCTAATCTATAATTAAGTCCTAAACCTCAATAATAACTGCTGTATGCTAAAATGAAACTACATATGCTATGAAAAAAGTCTTACCAGTAAACTTCACAAGAAAAAGGAATAAACTTTTATACAAAATAAACCCACTTTATCCTCCTACTCCAAAATAAAAGCAAAACTAAAAATTCTAAATCTAGATCATGGACCAAGAGTCAAGAAAAATAACAAGAAAAAAGTTTCCCTCTAAAAACTTCCTCAATTAATAGCATTACAGGACCAGTCATTAAAGTAGTTAAATATTTAATCTTCCTTGACCCAACTATATCAAATTAACCAGTTGTTCTGTAAAAGGCTCAACCAAATGTAAAAAAACATTCAATCTTACTGTCAAAAGATATAAAATGAAATATCAGTATTTTGTATAATTTCTTTTTTAAGTATAGCATTAAATCTTCGACACAAATTTGCAATTAATGCCAAATTAGAAAAATGCATAATTCTAATTAAACATGAACATTACTGTACTTTTAACTCAACTTATTAATGTGGATAATGACCACTGTACATACGATCAAAAGTGATTTGAACAAATCATGGGATATTAAAGAAAACTATATCAACTAATCCAAAAATATTTACATCATTACCCTTGACTACCTTAGTAGATTAAGCGACTTTATCTTGTTCAAAATAAAATCACAAACTTGTGAATATAAATAAAACAAGATCTTGTCAACAAACCAAAGCAAAGATAAAAGGCCTTTATGTGATTGACCTAAATTGAATTATACAGTAAACTCCAGCAATAATCAACGTAGGTGAATTAACCAAAGCTAATACAGTAGCAAAAACCATACGGGCAGCTGGGAACTTATCTAGAGAAAGGTATGTACATACTTGTAGTCACAGCATCCAAAACACGCAAAGTATCTTTAAAACATAAAGATGATATGTAATCCATCAAAGGAAATTCTTTTACAATATTTCAAGTCTGCAACTTGAACAATATGGATGATAAACTTATCATTCATATCTTTCTATTAATAAGTGGCTAAAATATGTGAAACAGGTCCTACCCTGGCTCT
>JAUUDZ010000036.1:542089-555081 GCA_032361705.1 Panulirus versicolor | reverse complement strand
TGTGTGTGTGTGTGTGTGTGTGTGTGTGTGTGTGTGTGTGTGTGTGTGTGTGTGTGTGTGTGTCTGTGTGTCTGTGTCTGTGTCTGTGTGTTACACGTACTTCTTTGCATCTTTTCTAATGTGTTTCTTGTTAAATCTCAAGTTATAAGCTCTGAATTTTTCGAAAAAACTTATTTTTACATTACTGACCTTCCTGCTCCTTCAGCCATGGCCTGTTCTGACGTTCATTTTCTGTGATGCCGCCTCACTCTTCACTGTTCCCTTCTTTATCATCTCACATTTCACTGTCTGTAGCCTTGCCCCCCCCCCTCCCACCTCACTTTTCACTGTCTGCAGCCATGCTCCATCATTCTTCACAGTTCCAGCTTAGCCCACGTTACTCTCAATTTCGTCGGCATTGCATTTTTACTTTATACTGCACCCAACAACATTGTCGATAGATAGATTAGATAGATAGATAGATAAATAGACAGAGAGATAGGTAGTTAGATAGATAGGCAGATAGATTGAGAGGTGAAATCAATCAAAGCTCCCCAGGTGTTTATACATCCCTGTCTTCAGCCACTATCCTGCGTTAACTTTTATAGTTTCACTGCATTCAGCCCAACCCTCTTGGTCTTCACTGCATTCAGCCCTCCTCGCTTACGTCTTCACTGTCAACAGTCTAAATTTATCAGTCTCCATTCCCCTCCACCCATCCTTTCCCTTCTATTTCACCATCCAGTTCACCTAGTCTTCCCTATCATCCGTACACCTTCCTTGGTCCTTAGCAACCCACCAGCCCACCTCTCACATATACCCTCACTCTTCTCATCTCGACCCTTTAAAACTTCATTGGCCTCAGATTCCTCATGCTCTGAATATACGCGTCCCTTAACCTTTGACCTATTTTTTCTTCATCGTCTGTATCCCAATATGTTCATTCATTTTTCCACCCTCCCCTGCCCTACATTGTTCATTATACACTAAGTCCCGTTCTCTTCACTTGCTACATAGTGCTTGGTCTTTTTAAATTTTACCCCCTCCCCTTTCATTACATCAACGTCCCTATATCTGCCTTCCCTTTTTCATCATGGTCCTTAGTCTTGCCTTTTCATTTTTTTTTTTCATTTTCGCCAGTTCGACGTTCTAGGTCTTCATTGTATTCACCCCATTCTTCTTTCATTCACCACCGTTCTTTCATTCTTCACTGCTCTCATCCCTGTCATTTTATTCTTTACTATCCTCAGCTTATCTTATTCACCACTGTAGCCAGATCTGTTCCCTTACTCTTCACGTTTACCAAATCCAGGTCTCTCAGTATTCATTCCCGGCAGCCTTACCCTTCCATTCATTCACTACTCATAACCCAGTGCTCTTATTCTTCACTGTCAGCAGCCCTTTGTGTCATTTATTACTGCTTTTAACCTTGCTGTCTCTTTTTCCTTTCACTGTTCACAGTCCTACTGACCTTTGATTATTCATCTCTCCAAGACTCGTGCCTCCCAGTTTTCACTGTCCTCAACCCATCCTTATTGTATTTCACTGTCCTTAACCCATCTTTATCATCATTCATCGTTCCCAGCCCATCCTTATTACCCTTCACTGTCTTCAGCCTAGCCATATAATCCTTCACTGTCCTCATTCCACCCTTATTATCCTTCACTCTACACAACCTTGCCTTCATCGTATTGGTTGACCCCTCAACCTTACCTTTTAGCTTTCCCTTATGCAGTTGTCTTCTGTTTAAGTACCCTATCCATCTGAGTGCCTAGAATGTGAGCAGGTAGCCTCGTCATAGCCCATCCTGTTATCATGCCTTCCCATGTAATGTCCTCTGGTAGAACCTCGCCACAAACCATCAGATTTCCTGTTATCTATCCGCTCCTTACCCTGTGCTCTTGTAGGTAACCATGTCAATCTGTTTCGTGTATTCTTCTTCATTTTTGTACCGTTTTGCTTTCCCATGTCCCCCCAGTCTCTGCTAACAGAAGACATCCCCTCGTCATCTGCTAAAGGCACTTTCTTTTCTTAGTCATGAATCGAATCCTCTGTTGTTTCTGGCGTCCCTCTTCGTGTATGTTGACCCAAAGCCCTGTTCTTTCGTGCCTGTTGTTGAACGTTACCCATCTTCATTCTCTCTTGCGTTAGTGTAGAATAGATGCTGATAGTTTTCTCTCAATCTTTGCAGCGATGCAGGATGAAGATGCAGAAGGGTGGGCGAATGACTCGACAGGCTCCCCTGGGCATGCCGGACATGATGACAGGTAAGGGCTTGGTCCGTATTTATTCTTGTGTTTCCCCGTCTGATGAACTTGATGAATATGTGTATGAATTGTCCAAGTGTCGCGAGGAGACATTGTGGCATCAATCAACCACACGTCGAAGACCTGACTTCAGCAGAGTTACGGAGGTTCCTCGTACATTTCAAGGTAGGTCCTATTGCTGCGAACGGACGGCCCTACATTCCAAGGTACGTAAGTTACAGAGTTGTGGCTGCCCCGTAGCTGATGGCTCATCTGGACCCCCTTATTGAGGAAGGCGGTACGATCCTTAGAAACACGACGGTGCGATCCTTGGGAGTGGTGGCCTGGATCCTTTAAAAGGTTTAGGTGTAAGGAGCCAGTCCATCTCACCCAAAGGATTGAATAGTCGTCCTCGAGGGTTGTATCGTCATTGTGCCATGGATGATGCCTACCTACCAAAGGGCATGGCCAATGTTTTGTAGTATTGTAGCTGGTTTTCTCTCATCCGATGGGTGTGTTTGGAGGAGAGCCAGAATGTATGAGATGATGACAGGAGAGAACATGTAAGAAAGTGATACGTACTTGATCCTTGATACTGTTCTCACTTCATCTCTCCAGCCACCTTGGGGGACAGTTTCTGTTTTCCCATTTATTCTGAGGTGGACTGTAAAACCATTTATTTGATTCTTTGTTTTTTTTCCCATTTGTTCTGCTGACTTGCTAAGCCTTGGCTGTTGCCATTGGAGTGGTGTTTCAGCTGCCTTACTCGTTGTGTGAAATCCATGGTAAATCACGAAAGACGAGGGAATTTGAAATCACATAACCCGAGAGTCTCTCACTCCCTCTTTCTCGTTTCATATATTCACTGATATTCTAGTGTAAGGATCTTGATAACGTATGTGTCTGGTGTTTTTGAAATTGATCAAGTTTTTTTTGTGTGTGGTTTAGTATATATGTATTTTTGTTTTTTGTTACTGTTTTCTGATAAAGGAAAATGTATTTTTATAGAGATATAACTCCACGGGACTGAATCGAATGGTGGAAAGGTTGACTAGAAGTTGCCAGGAAGGTATTGTCTTTCAGCATTTTTGGGTTATGAAACCCCATGACACCGCTTACCTGGTTCCTGCAGGACCAGGGCTACGCTACAGTCAGTAGCAGGGAAAAGTTGGACTTAAGGGTTGAAAAGTTCGACTTGCTTATTTTTCTCTTCGTCTATTGACGATGATGCAAGCTCGTCGTTGATAATGTTTCACATGCAAGTGGAGTCCGGTAACACCTTCAAGTTTCTCTGTATGTATATATATATATATACTTTTTTCTAGGTAATCCTTCTGGCACGGGCCATCGTCTAAACTGACTGGTCATCTTTTATAGACAAACCTCAAATTCATCACCAGTTTCTCCTGATCTTTGTAGTTCCAGTGGACGCTACTCTAAGATGACTTAGACCCTTTACAACTCCCCGGATGGTGGCGTCCGGCGATCTGTTGGTGATCATCATCGTTGTCGTCTTACCGATGGTTCGTGTTGTCGTGGTCCCTCTGCGATCTTCGTGCTTTTGATGCAAGCAAGCCTCACTCTCCTGCAAAGCCTCTTGCGTTTTCTTACTGCGAGATGTTACAAAGAAGATCCTCCTTACCTGAGCAGTCCTGACACTTCTTAGAGTCTCTGAATGTCGTAATTACTGGGCTGTTTACTTTCCACTTTGCTTTCATGATGTTTAGTGGGTAAATTGTCACTTGCTACCCAAGAGACACTCGATATTCTTTTGCTATTTTTTTTTTACCAAAATCTTTTGCCTTTTTTTTTTTAATCATAGCGATGGATGAAGTTGAGGATAAAGAGAGAGAGACCATGAAAGACGTGGATAGATACAGGAAGTTGGTTGTTGAGGGAAGGAAGAAGTTATGGTGAGGATGCTGAGGAATGACAGTTGAGTTGGTGTGGTGGAGGTGTTTTCGTGTTGAGAGGTGATGTGGTTGCTGGGGTCGCAGCCCAGTACATGGAAGTGTGGCGCTCGGTTTTAGCCGAGTGGATGGAGGTATGAATGAATGCACATTAGTCTCCCTAGACGAATCAATCTGTTATTCAAAACTGATTATGGAAAAAGAAATTATTTGCGTACAGATGTGTCGAATTCTTTGGCCACCTCAGCCCGTTGGCCGTGAGAACGTACACGTACATATGAATGAGCGGAGAGAGGCTTTTTGCACTTGATACACCCGTCATTGTAAATGGGAAGGGGTTAGATACAGCTGATGAAAGAGTCTGTCTTCTTGTCCATCTATCCCCTTGGGCAGGACGGAACGGCCCTTGGGTACGACGGCTTAACCTTCAGGCCTGTTGCAGGTCAGACTCTTTATATGGCAGCTGATCTACTGTGTGTATGAAAAGGCTCCTTTTAAACGTTTGCTATAGTCATCACTCTCATCATACTCCCACATCATTTCTTTATATTTTTTACCTTTCTTTGACGTGTTATTGAGGAAGCTCAGTAATGCTTCGTTAGTTGTATCATAATGTAGATTTTGATGGATCAGTTCCTACATTCTTGGGTTTTCCCAGTTTTATCACGCTAATCTTGATGTGTCTCACCCATTGCCACAAGCTGCCTCGTAAGAACCCCAGTGGTGTGTTGCAGTCTTCGGTCCTTCAAGAGTGATGGGCTGGTAAATGCGTGCGTGTGTGCGTGTGTGTGTGTGTGTGTGTGTGTGTGTGTGTGTGTATCAGATCTCTTTTATCTGTGATACACTCTGACCCAAGAGTAGTTATCCGGTACTGGTAGAGTGAAATACTTGGATTATGTTACTGAGCTTCTTTAAGACAAAATCTACGTAACTTTGAAGACGGAACCCGAGTGTTTCTTGCCCACAGAGCTTTACTTATGAATATTTGGAAAATATTCTCACTTGAATACGTAGTTTTCACAGGGCCATGTGAATGACGTGTTTACTGCCTTTTGGGAAGGTCGAGTGGACTTGGGAAGAAGCATGAGTTTTGCCATGTTAGAAAAGGCAAGATCATTTTGAAGTACGTATGTTGTTAGGTTCAGTGGCTGTTCAGTTGCTAATTGGTCATTAAGTCTGAAATCGTTACATACATTCAGGTCAAAGATATACATATGATTTTTTTTTTTACGAAAATGATATTTTGGTTTATTTGATACTGCAGCACTGAAGTGAACCATTGCAAGAGGCGTTCAAAGAAGGATACCACACGAGGCATGTCCTCTAATCTGCGTGTTATCTCTGTTATCTTTGTCTTATCTCTGTGCTCCAGTGAGGCAGAAATACCCAGGGTCTTCATGACCTTTGTGACCTGATGTTGTTTGGGTTGATCACACCTCGTGATGTGAAGGACTTGAGATTTTGACCAGGTGATTTTAGAAATGCACATACGATTCTATCACCCATTTTACCTCAAAGTGTATAGACCTGACCTGGCCTGACCTGACCTGGATGTTTTGAATGCTTTGGTCAGAGAGTATACGAGACAACAAACAAGTCATTAGTGTGGGGGTCATCAGTCACGTGTCCAGAGAGTGGAATGATGACCTCCTATGCGACCTAATGAGTCAGTCACCTCTTCCCTCAGTGAGGCAGCACGATGGTACGACCCTTGAGCACGATAGCATGACGTATGAACACGACGATACGACCCTTCAGCACGACCTTTGGGTAAGACTCGACGACCCTGGATCACGCAGCAATACTCTTAGGTATGATGGTACGACCTTTGAGCATGACGGTACGACCCTTGAGAACCCAGAGAGAGTCTGATGATACGATCCTCCAGCTCGTTGGAAGTACCCCTTGAGCACGACGGTACGACCCCAGGGGATAATGGATGGTTTGGTGTTTGACCTGACCCTTAAAGGAACAGGTCAGGCGCCTGGCCATCATCACCTTCATCTTCGTAACCTGCAAAGTGATCGTTACCTAACCCACGTACCTGAAAGTACTCAGGTCATTACCCACATGACCTGAAAGTGTACAAGTCAGGATCCACATGACCTGAGGATGCACAGGATAGCATCATTGTGACTGAAACAGGTCACAGGTCATCACTCACGTGGCTGGAAAGTACAGGTCGTCATATGAATGATCTGAGAGTGTATGTAAGTCAACACCCACTCAACCAATAGGTGTACAAGTCATGACCATCTAGTGTGCAGGTCATCACCCACGTGACCAGAAAGTGTACAAGTCATGTCCCACGTGACCAGAGAATGTTAAGGTCATTTCTCACGTGTACAGTGAGTGTACAGGTCATCTCTTTCATGTACAATGAGTGTACAGGTCATCTCCCACATGGACATTGAATGTACATATCATTTACCACGTGAACAGAGAGTGTACATATCATCTCCCACGTGACCAGACAGTGAACACAACATCTCCCACGTGCACAGAGTGTACAGGTCATCTCCCACATGACCAGAGAATGTACAGGTCATCTCCCACGTGACCTGTACGTGTACAGATTAACACCCACGTGACGTGAAAATATACAGGTCAGCACCCACGTGACCTGGAAGTGTACAGGTCAGCACCCTTGTAACCTGAAAGTGTACAGATTAGCACGTACATGACCTTAGAATGCACAGGTCAGCACCCACGTGACCTGAAATTACAGACTGTCACCCATGAGACCTGAATATTTCCAGGTCAAGCTGTTAAATGTGCAGTACAATATGGACAGCCAAACTACCTGTCTTGCTCTGTGATGGGCTGTTAAGTCTGCCCCCGTCGTGTGGCCACATCTGCTCTGTGACATTTCTGTGGGAAATTGAAAAAAAAAACTTAGATCACAAAGAATTAAAGAAACAGAGAATAACTTGGCTAACTTTATCAAAGTGTTACAAGTAGTTTAGTCGTACCAGGTAAACCAAAATTGGTCCATCTGAGGTCACATCAGCTGGCTCGTGTTAGGTCATCCTCTGACCTACGCCAGGTCACCATCTGGCCATTGAATGAGTCATATCTACATCAGCTCAAGTTAGGTCACCCATCTGGCGACGACAGGTCACAACAGCTGATGGACCAACGTTAGGTCACCAGCTGGTCAACGGTAATGAGGTTACACCAATCAGCCCACACAAACTTTAACACCAGCTGGTTTTACGTCAGTTCGCAGCGCCAGGTGGGTTCGCGTCGGATCACATCAGCTGTCCAGCTAGAGGGGCACACGCCACGCATCCTTGACGCAACAAGGAAGACCTCCGTCACACTGGAGCATGTGCGTGCGTAATCCACTGGACGTGACCAAGCAGACCGCCGAGCCAACACAGACAGACAGCAGCAGCAGCAGCAGCAAGCAGGCCAAGCAAACAGTCGGCAACTGACTGTGTGTGTGTGTGTGTGATGATAGTCAAGAAGAGGAGCAGCAGCAGCAGCAGCGGCTGCTGGTGGTGAGGCAGGTTAAGCCAGCGTGTGCAAGCATCACTGCTGGGAAACTGAACAGTAGCAGGAACCGTGGGAGTTAAGGCCCGGACGCCAACACAAACACCAAGCATTGCTAGGGAAAACCCCAGTGCTTGCTTCCCGGCGTTACATGTGCACGCCCATAGGCCTGGCTAGCCCAGCTGTTCCCTGATTGGCTGACAGTCGTAGGCTTACAGTAGATACAATACTGCTGATTACTCCAGAACCGGAGGCAGCGGTGCAATATGCCACTATTCTTTGCTCCGGCTGGCGTACGTAAGGGTCATACTGTTGAAGGAAGCAGAGGCCATTAAGATGAAGAAGGCGTTCAATATATTTGGTAAGGAGGTCGAGATAGCGGGGTTGGCGGTGGGAGGGGCCAGAGGGGCGGCTGCGCGGTCTGGCTCCGCCCACCAGCCGCGGCGTTTAAAGCGCTCTCTTGTTCAGCCAATCAGCGTCATCCGATACTCGGCCTATCCCGGGACGGCCTATCACCAAAACTTTTTTTTTTATTTTTTTTTTAAAGACTGGACGTTATTACTTGTGGGGAAATGAGGCTGAAAACTGAGGTGGGATGCTTGCGAGTTGGAATTATAATTACGTCTTGCTTCGTCCACCCAGCGAGCGAGGGGGTAGGGAGGAGGGAGGGGGAGGGGGACGGATGGATGTCTTCGGTGGCCGAGTTTAAAATGAATAAAACATCATTCTATTTGAGCGGTGGTCGGTCACCTAGTGGTCATCACACCAACTGGACTGCAACTAAACTGCAGGCCGGGGGCCCTGGTAATGCACTTACAGCTGGCACTGCACTCCCAACAGCCTTTACACAAGCTTTGATCCCCCTCTCCCACCCTCTCCATCCCTCCCCCCCCATCTCTCTCTCTCTCTCTCTCTCTCTCTCTCTCTCTCTCTCTCTCTTTGCAACTGACCGTTAAGCGCGTCCTTTCTCGCGGTATTATGATGCAAACTAGGCCGTGCATTGTGCCTGCATGCCATGGGAGGGCGCAGCTTGTGGGCCAGTGTCCACCGCGGGGACGACCCGGGAACACAGTGCTCCTTCCCCCCCCGTCACGTGCCTGCTGCTGCTGCTGCTGCTGCCTGGCCGATACTAGTACTGCTGCACCGCCACCACCACCACCACCACCACTACCACCACCACGGCCGCCTGCTACAGCGCCGCTCCCGCCACGGGCCTGCTCTGGCGGCGTCTTGAGGCGCTGCCGGAGCTGCCTCCCGCGCCGCCCAGCCACGACGCCGCCCGCCTCCTTAGTCACCTCCTCCTCCTACTCCTCGGCCTCCTCGGCGTCTCCCCAGCACCCGCGCGCCCCCGCCCGGCCACCAGTGGGCAGGCCCAGCACCCGCTGGCCGAGATGAGTGCGCTGCAAAACACGGGCGGCTGCGTCTTGAGGAGAAAAGGCCGGCCCCTTGCTCGCTGGAAAACAGGAAATGATCCACCTTGCTGCGTCGTCGCCCCAAAACTTGCGCCTTTTTGGCGCTGGCCGGCCCAAGAGTCGGCACTCGTCGAGACGGGCCTAAACTCCCCAGTCGCTTCGATCGCTCGGCCAGCTCAGCTCGCGGCCTCAGTCTAGCTAGCGTGGCGACGCGTGCAGTCTTGTGTTGGAGCGCCACCTCGGACACCGCCTCAGCCCCCGGCACCCGCCACCAGCGATGAGCCCCACTTGACCCGCTCGCGCCCAGCTGAACTGACCTCACCTCTTGCAACTTGGTGACCTCGATATACATTGCCTAACCTCGCTGCCCATTACCGGGCTGATTTCTTCCGAATAGTTGGTGACCTCGCAAGCCTCCACGCTGGCTACCCACGGGTGTGACCTCTCACCGGCCGCACTGGCTCCCCCCAACCCCATCGCCTCGCCTGACCTGTCAACGCCCATGCCCACAACATCTGACCCGGACGACCCGCCACCCAGACCCATGGATTCTCCTGCGTATCCAGCCCCGTCATTAGGCTCCCCTACCTCTTTCCCCCCACGGACTCCTGCCTCACCCTCCTTCACATCCAGACCGATGGAGTCTTCTGCCTTCCCCCCGCGGACTTCAGACTCCTCCTTGATCTCAGCCAAGCTGGAGGCGCCCCCCTCCCCGCCAGCCTACCCACCGAGGAACATGGAAATGCCTTATGGCCAGCGACCTCTTCCAGAGCATCCTATGGGATACTCAAACTACTCGCCAGGATCATTCCCACCGTCTTCCGGGCCCTATGGACCCCCGCCAGTGTCGTTTGCCTCGCTACCTCCCTCCTTCACGCCCTCATCTCTGGCACCCTCGCTCTCCTCTGCACCAGGATTCCCCCCGTCAGGAGCTACCGGGTCGCCCCCACTGGAAGCCTTTGTACAGTTGCTTCTCGCAATGAACGTCGAAGACCAACTGAAGGTAGGTTGTGAAAAGTGTCTTCTGTGATCATTATGTGTTGTGCCATGAGATAATCACGCAGATTTCCCCCGATGAAACTTAGTGTTCGAAGGGTGAAAGTATGAAACAAACTGCGGCAGGAAATAGTTTTTGCCTTGTGTGAGCTGTTGAAGAAGACCCCCGATCAGTGGTGACTCGACGAAAGTGTGAGGATTACCCCTCGGATACCAACCAAAGGAACTTGGAGTTACTCCGCTGTGATATAGTGAGTGAGAGATGCTGTGTGTGAGCACCGGGTCGGTGGTGCTGTGCCCGTGGGGGTGCCTGACACGTGTGGCTTGCCTGGGCCCCACCCTCAGCTCGCGCGCCAATTTTTAAACTTGGCGCGCTTTCTTCAGGTAGAGACATACTTACACGGGCTGCCACTGAATTGTGAGGGGAAAGGGAGAGAGAGTGGCGGGCCTCCCTCCTCTCACCGCCCCTGCAGTCTTATTGGGCAGGCTTGCTCGATTTAATGAGCAAGTTTAATCCACAGTGCTATGTAAAAGATGATGATTATACTCATTAACGATATATTTTTTTTCTTCTCTGTGATGTGTGATGAAACTGACTGTGACATTTATGATGGTAAATTCCTATTGTATTTGTAATGAAAGATTCTCTCCAAGTGTGGCATATGAATACACGTCTGCGGCAATGATAACACTACAGCGTCATGAATGTGTTGGACGATTTGGCCGGGTCGAGTCGGCCACGATCACGGTTAAGAGGAAGAAAAAAAAAAGCCCTTCCACTGTGACACACAAGTGAATAATCTTAACTTTATGACATCTTTTTTTTCCCTTCAAGGACTCGTTGATAAACAATCGTAAAAAAAGGAGTAATTGTAGTTAAGCTTTGCCTTCATAACCCCTTCCTCCCGTTATAGACCCCCTCCTGTAGCAACCTCATTTGCATATGAAACCTTGGTCTTTTTCTCCCTCCTTGTCTAACAAAAGACTTGGGCTGGGGACTCCATCCTCACCCAGCAGGGATGGCGAGGCGTAGATTAAACACCTGTGGCCAAAAGGGGGAGGAGGAGAAAAGCAAGACTCTTTTCATTCGAGCGTTGCAACGCTTTTAAACCATTACCACTGACGACCGGCTCACCCGTATAGTGCCGCTACCATTAACCCACTCGCGTGACCACCCCCCTACCTACCTACCTACCTACCATTGTCTATCTCAGGTTACCAAAACCTTTCCTCCCGTTCACTGAAGCTTCCATATATCACTGCCATAGGAACCGTTCTCCGGGGTTCGAAGGTTAGTAGTAGTACGCCTCGAATTCACACTTTTAATCCGTCCTCATTTTGTCATTGTCTATTTTTCTTGTTCTCTCGTTCCTTGGTTGCAGTGCAGAGTGCAGGGTATTTGTGTCATCAGTCATCGTCTGGTTGCCGTGGGTATCACTGGTCGGCCACTTGCGGTAGTTTTAGGAGGGCAGATGGCAAGCACGGCTGGGAGGATAAGGTCGCCAGGCCTGACCCAATGCACATCTGTTGACAAGCTTCAGATTTTTTTCTCCCTCCGTCCAACCCTCCTTTTTTTTTTCTTACTAGCCCCCATTCGCCACTTCTCAATATTCTTGTTTATTTTGCTTCCTCTTTTTTTCTTTTCCTCCTCCACCGAGGCTGATCGTTAGTTGCTGCTGTTTGTTTACATATTACTCTCGCTTGTGGGTTTCATGATCCACATAATGTGGAGATGAGGGTGTGGGTGGAGTGTTTCAGACATGACAGTCATCATGCACGTTCCATGTGGATCAGATCCTGTTGCTTGCTTTGCTCTTCCATCATTCTCATGTGTTTTTTTTCTATTTGATTAACGTTTCTTTTTTTTCTTATTCTTGGCTTTTTTTTTTTTTACCATCCCCCATATTTGAATTCTCTATCTGTGATTTTTTTCCATACTGATCGCTTTCCTTTCTGCTTGCTTGTCATTCCAAATTTTGAGCAGCTTTACTGTGTATGTATGTCTAATGCTGTATAATTTCTTTATTATTTGTTACTCTTATTTATTTGAACCTTCACTTTTTTTGTATTCCTTTTTCGAGTTTTTAAATTTTTTGTCTTTTATTCTCTTCCTCACGTTGCTATTCCACTTTTTGTATCGTTTTTCTGTTTATTTATTCATCATCAGTTTATATTCTATATGTCCTCTTCACTTTCTTTTTTCTCTCTGCTGTATAAAAAATGTAAGTTCTTTCCTTTTCCTTCTAAATTTCATGATCATATTACCATTGAAATTGTTTTTCTCTTAGTTCCCTTTCGAGTATTT
Organism: Panulirus versicolor; assembly: GCA_032361705.1. Taxonomy (NCBI): domain Eukaryota; kingdom Metazoa; phylum Arthropoda; class Malacostraca; order Decapoda; family Palinuridae; genus Panulirus; species Panulirus versicolor. The sequence continues at coordinate 542,738 of JAUUDZ010000036.1, read as the reverse complement.
TTATCATTTTGTTTTCATAAGCACCTTATTTCTCTGCCTTCATTTTCATTTCTATTTTTATCATCATCATCTTCTTTGTCTTCCCTTCTTCGTCATTATCAGTATAACCATTATCTTCTTACTCTTTTCGGAGTTAATTTTCTTCTTTGTCTCTTTCTTTTTCATCTTATTATTGTAATTTTCTTCTTAGACTTCTGTATCATCTTGTCAGCTCTTCCCTAATTTTCCATCCATAACCAGTTTTATTTTCGTTGCTCCACTTCCCTGCTTATCATTGTTGTTATGCCTTTATGTCTCCCATTTGTACAATATCCTAATTTCCCATGTCTGTATCATTTTGACCCATTCCTTTTTCTTCTTCCTACCATCGTGTCTTATGTATTTGCATGATACGGGGGAAGAGAGTGTTACAATTCTTGTTACCCCCCGTCTCATGTGGTGGAGTTTGTACCGTGCAATTGTCATTCAGTGTCAAGCACAGCATTGCAAAAGAATGTATAGACTTTAAACATGGGACACTGGGACGCTCCCAGTGTACAAGTATTTAAGGAAATGCCGTTGGGTTTGAAGAGGAGAGCTCGTCTCATTATGTGACAGAAAAAAAGGCAAAGGTGGTGGAAAGGCATCTGTCGTCTGCTGCTTGGACACA
>JAUUDZ010000036.1:485606-496661 GCA_032361705.1 Panulirus versicolor | reverse complement strand
ATGTGGAAATATTGGAAAATAATTCACTCAGTTACATAGTGCTCACTTAACGAAATATTCATTGTGTTGAAAAAATAAGTTGTTTGCTGTCTACTTCGACATCTCGGCGATAAATAACTTAACCTAGCTTATGCCAACTAGAAATCAAACAGGACACATCCTTCGTGGAGTTTGATAGATTATAGGGGTATGCAGTTGCTTAAATTTGGCTGTATAGAAATATATTTTGAAGCACAAATGCAAGAGTTCTGAACGACAAGTTCAAATTTATAGTTTAGATAGATGAGTCATGGCACAAAACTTTTTGAAAATGGTTGAGATTACTAATATTTTTTCCTACTTTTGTGCCAATATTTTTTTTTTATATTGTGGTGGGATATTATACAACACAAGAACCTGTTAGTATCTTTGGTTTATTTGCATACGAGAATGATACTTTTGGAATGTTATCCTGCAATACACGACCTTCTCCACGATCATTCTTTGTTTTTCTCTTTAAGACTAAATTCACGCTTATTTTTCCATCAAAATCCTATATTTTGTTGTGTCCCAATTTTTTTATTCTGTTCATTTTGTTATACCCATTTACTTTTTTCCCCATATTTTGAGATAAATGCAGCTATTTCTTGCATGTCATAAAACTTTGTTGTGGTGGTGTATGGAAGGCCATCTTTCCATTTTTTCTCCTTGACTTCATCAGTCTTGTTCCAGGTTATTTAATGAAAAAGAAAGTTAATAATTTCATTCGTTGACGTCATTCATTGCTTTATTTATCTTCTTTTATGTCAAAAAGTAAAATGACGTTACTTCTAAAATGTGTTGATGTGATAGACCTGTTAAATGGGAGAGAGGTAGAATGAGATAGATAAATAAAGTCGATGTATTTGCACCTTTTAATTGATGTTAGAAAATTAATCTGAAGTCATTCCCTTAAAACATTTTCATTCATTTACAAGGAACAGCCGTTATTGCGCCTTTGAATTCCCTCTTGTATAATTTTCTACAAGAATTAGACAAGGTAGGTGAAATGACTTTATGAACCGCCATTGAAATACAGCCTCTGGATAAAGTGTTCTCGAAAAACTTAGAGGCGATACTTGTCCATCCATGTAAACGGGTCTCGTGAATGACCTCTTCTAATACTCCCACTCAAGTCTTGCTATCGTCATCTGCTCCAAGACTATTTTTCTGGAGCTCTAATCATATGGTATTTTTAAGGGATCTGAAACTAATTAAAGGACTATAATTATTTTTTGAAGCTTTTGTTTGTACGTTGAACCCTTCTGCGCCACCTATCGGCCATTTGTTGCATATGTTTTCATGGCAGTTATTGGCTGATATCGAGCCCTCCAACTAACATGGCCGCATGAATTAGTGATAGTGAGGAATTTGTGGACAGAAAGACAGATTTTTACAGTGTGTGACCATTCAAAAGTGACAGTTTTATGTACGCTGGACACTCTGATATGCAGCGAATGAAAGGACAAGGAACCTCAGGTTGGTTTATATGTGATTCTGGCAATGGAAGTGCTCAGCTTTGATGGTTGTGTTTTGAGTTATGTGATTGTTGAGGTTCAAGCTGCTGTTTTTGTGCCTTTTAGTAAAATCTGTGCTTCTTGTGAGGTTCCGAAGAGCAAGAAAGTGAGGTGAAGGGCGATGAAGGGAGCGGTGTAAGAGATGGGGAAAGTGAAACCCGCGTAGGTAATGGAGAATTGGCCAAGGCCGGGAGGAATGAAGGCAGGCCATTCACCTTCTGCCCCAGATGTAGTGTGTATACTGGGGACACCAAACACTGACAACCACCTCACAAGTCCTGGGGTGTCCAACTTTGTCTTGTGTATTACAGGCAGCACACCAGCACCAGACGTTTGTACAAAATTGTACTCAACACCAGTTAGCAAAACTTTTCCTTATGACCTGCACTTGAAGTTTGTTGACAAGTTTTACAATGTTATTTATACATATTTGTTTATGATTTTACGCCCTACCAAGCTGCTAGGCTAAATATATATGTGTATGTAATGATTACTAAATAGAAAGTTTTTATGAGAAGGTATGAGAGATAGAGAACACACATTATTCTATGAGAAAGAACACACATTAGCCCATGGTATATATATTAAAAAGATTATTGAATGTTGCTTTGACTCTCTTTGTTGTCCATGTGAGTGTTGGCCAACACACACAGCAAGTTGTCAAGACATACTGACTGGGGAGCTGTTGGTTAACAGATCTGCCATATACAAAGAATATTCAGAATAACATGTTTATTAACCTGAATCCATTGGTAGGGACAGGATTTAAGGCTCCCCTTTTCTTAGCTTAGGCATGTTAAGTCGTATGAGTAATTGTACGTCATAAGGAACTACATAAAGTGTTTTATACTAAGTCTTGTTGATGAATTTTGAAATCTTCAAGTATCCAGGGCTTTTAAAGCATCAGGAAATGTACTTAGGTAATGTAGAACAATTAGGAAATATGAAAATCATCCATTAGTGTAACATTCCAGTTTAGGGGCACCACGGAAATAAATTATTTATTAAGAAGCGCATATGAATGGACTTTTTATACTTAGTGAAACTGATTTAGACTGGGGAGCATTGTACTTCTGGTAATGAATACAATACAATGGAGAGAACTATTGTGATCAGAGTAAATGTAATGCAGAGGTAAGTGAAACACCACTGGAAGTTAAAGGAACCTATGAAGACCATACATAACTCCATAAAGGGGCCAAGATTAACCTTCGTTTTCTGTACCAGTCAAAATATGACAGAAACGTTGTCATCTTCCCTTTGCTGCAGTGGTTACAATTGATGGGAGAAAGTAAATGCTTATAGAAGAAAGTGAAGTAACCAGAAAGTGAAGGCAAACAGTACTACAACATTCATGTAATCTTAAGGTAACGCTGAAAATGAGCTCAGTTTAGTTTGCTACAAGGATGGCTTTAAAGTAAACTTTCCCCTGGATGCTGCCATGCCATCTAATGGCGTTTGGCGCTTCCAAAAGGGCTTTCATTGCTAGTAGTGTTTTAGTTACAGTTATCCCATGTTTTCCCTGATAATCTTAACCCTCCGTACTGTCACATTTATTTTTCAGGGTAAAAGCTAATGCTTCAAAGTACACTCCCCAAGTCTACATCACTTTTAGTAAATTTAAGTTTATTGATATCCATTTCCTACATAAATGATTTTTCGGTGCCCCGAAACTGGAATTTGACCCATCTGAACCAATAAAATCTTGTCTTTCTCAAGAGGAAACCATTATTTATTTTTAGTGTCTTAAAAATGGTATATATGTACCTGTAACTTAGAGCATTTGAGAAGTAACTTACTGAATTGTAAGAAAAACCTATCTATAGACTTGATATTTGTAAGAAGTGATTTAGTGTGTTATATCAAGAAGTTAGCATGACAGTAGATGATTTTGATCAGATTAGATGGTATTTTAGAACTGATAGAAATCATAGGTCAGAGGGCACAGCACTCATAAACAATGCCTCATAAGGTTGAGTTATATATCATTTTATTTAGAATATTATATCAAAAGCATTAACAACTTAAAGAAGACATTTTCTGTAATATCTCAAAATTTACCTCATCATTTTGTGGAAAAATATTGTAGTTACCTCATTAAAGTTTATGTGTAAAAGAAGGTGAAACACTCGGAGAAATCATCAGTTCCTTCCTGAGATTTACCTTGATTTCTAATATTATACTGATAGTCATTGCCTTTATGATGAAAGTTTACTAAAATTATTTGCATTAACTGGAATGGCTTTGTTTTGAAGCAGACACATACACAGTACCTAAATCTTCGAGAAAACTGTCTTAAACAAACATGACCATGACAATCACTTTTTTAAATGACATTGAAAATATAATAAATTTTAAATACTGGAGGAAGTTAGCTGATGTTTTCCTAGGTTTCAGTTATAAAAGTGTTTATGACCTAATCCTCTCATATTCCATGGTCATCATTGCCTTTATTGCTTTTACTTATTATAGGATTATGGTAGGCCTTTCGCTTTGGAAGTCATAATATCCAAGGGTCACTGTGTACATGACTTGTAAATATTGAAAAAGGAAAATGTCTCATTGAGTTTGTTTTGATTTGCTGGTGCATAATTTTAGATATGATGATACACACTTCAGAATGATGAGACATTGTGTATGTGAGCTAAGCACACTTTATGTTGCTTTTGTGCAAGGCATATGATCTCAGTATTCCAGGTGTATATTCAGACATAGCAGAAAATATGGAATTTTTGTAATTATTTTTCCTCAAACAAATGTGATTTCACATTGTTTTCATAAGTAGTTTGTATTATCTTGTTATTAACAAAGCTTTGGAGATTGTTTACATAATTTAAGGGCACAGATATATAGGCATCGTTGATGCTGCATATTCTGACTCGTTTATCAAAAAATTTAGGCTTTAGTGTTTGGAAACGGTGGATGAAATGCTAGTACAAACATTAATGGCTGTATATATGCATCCTAGTAGCAGTGAAGAGAAAACATTTTACTGGGGCGTACGCATTCAGCTGCAGTTAAAGGGTAAATGACATTACATTTAATCAATTCCTTTCTAAATCTTAGGAGTCCATTGATATGCTTATCTTACACATTCGCTAGTTACTTCTGTGATGCTCTTTAACTGCATATTTACATTAGTGAAATGTCATCATTTTGGTTTCCTTTGCTTATACATTGATTGCAGCCTTATGTGTGAAAAGGAAGACTTTTGATTGTTTGCAGCTGAAAGCTGATGAAATAATGAATTTATTTCCTTGTAAATCATTTTTGGGATGTACAAGGAATTAATGCCAAAAAATGCTTTGTTTATTAACTCTCTTATAAGAATAATCAAGTCTCATAATGCATGTAGAATGTTAATGCGAAGTGTTTGTGGAAATAGACCAAAAAAATTAATATTTCTTGAATACAAATGAAAATTAGGTAAATGTGGATATGGTTTTCATAGCGTCTGTTGAATTTTACAAATTGTTTTTATTGTTTTACTTTATTGAGTGTGCTCACTGTGGATACTACACACAGCCTCTTTTTTTCTTTTTTCTTTCTTTTTTTCATACACTGGTGATAACACAAATAGGGATTTCCACTTTCACAATGCCACATAATGTATTGGGATATGAATTGTAGTGTTAACATTGGCCTTTTGCCAGCCACCATGTGTTGCCATGAATGTACATGAGGGCAGTTTTTTATTGCTTATTGAGTCTTTTTAGTTTTATGTTTGGGGAATCTGTGAGTAGAGGTTGCTGAAATGTTTGGGGAATCTGTGAGTAGAGGTTGCTGAAATGTTTGGGGAATCTGTGAGTAGAGGCTGCTGAAGTGTGAGGCAGGGGTAGATTTTTTGTTTCTGTTTGGGAGTTGGTAATTAATTATGGAGTGGTTTGAATAGGAGGTGTCTTGTGCTTTTGCATAGAATTGAATGCTGATCATGTTGAACGGGGGCTGTTTTGGGAGGATTTTTGTTTCATCGTGTGGTTGTGGAATGTTAATGGTGGCAGGCAGCCAGTAACTTTTCTGAGTGCTCTGTTTTTTATGTGGTTTGCAGCTTTGTTAGATTTGCTTTTGAGAGGGTGGAAGAACAGGCAGGTGAAGGATGATTTAGAGTGGAACAGATAAATCGTTTGTTGAGGATTCTAAGGGATTCTTTTTCTTCTCCAAATTTGGTGTCAGTTAGTTCTAAGGGCATTTAGTTTGTCTCACCTTTATGATGAGTATGAAAGACTAGGCAGATGAAAGATAGTTTAGAGTGGAGCAGATGAATTGTTTGTAGAGGATGTTGAGGGATTCTTTTTTTTGCCCTTATCTGGTGCTAGATCTTATTTTTAAGGGCATTGAGTTTGTGTGTTGCTTTTGTGGTGATCTAATTGGTGTGGAGAGTTAATGTCATGTGTGAGTTTTATATGATGCTTAGAATGCATGGTGTTTTGTTCAGTGGGAGTGATTGTCCTTTCAAGGCGATTAAAGGATGTGAGCTGGATTTGTCTGTGCCAAGGGTTAAAACAGTGATTAAAGACTTTGATTGAACATCTGAGTGGAGATGCAAACAATCTGTTCTATGTGATCCATTGTTTCAGTTGTGCAGCGTTGTGTTGCATGTTTGCTGTTGCTACTGTGGTGTCAAGGTTTTGTGATTGTGAGGTCTGCGTGAGAAGACCTTCATGTTATGGTTTACTTGAGATGATGGCAGGTTGTTTTTTGAAGAGACTGAAGTGGGCTGGAGGAAACTGCTCCCAATGGAACTTTATTGTAGAATTTAACAGCTTTGTTGAATAATTGAATTTCAGGCTGTTTTCCAAGTGTCCATTATCCACCAAAAATTGAATCATTAGTTTGACTTTTTTGTTACTTTTTCAATATCAGGAGAGGTGTTTTGTAGATCAAAGCACTGAAATTCCTTGAAGTCCATACTGGGTAGAGAAAATTGATTTACTTAAAAAAATGCACAAACTATGTGAAAGATTGTTCTCCCATAAATGGCACATATATTGAGCCAGCTAAGTGAGGAAACAGCTAAAATTTTCTGTTATCAGAAGAAAGATTGAATACCAAAATACATTATATGATTAAACCATCTTCATAACTATTGAAGGGTGCTTTTTGAACACATGAAAAATTTCTGAGGAAAGAGAAAAGCTGTTATTGTGGCATGGTTTCCAATTTGTAACTACAGTTTTGGTGTGAATTATGATAATGACAATACAAAATACAGTATTATGTACATTATGTAGTACTTATATGTAAATCTTCATAAGAATTTGGCTAATATCCAAAATCTAAAATCTAATATCCATAGCAACATATCAAATCTTTCACATCATTGAAATGTGTTCTGAATGTATGATGTTCTGACCTTAGACATTCTCATTCTTAAGCTATGTGTGTACAAGAACTGTTGTAGATCACAGCAGTGAGTCAAGTGTTTCCACCTTCTCATCATATACTTGTACTTCTAAAGCATCATAATCATCAGTGTTCTCAAACTCACTCCCACATTTAGATACTCCTGACATAGTTTTAAAAGCTGCATCAGTTGAAGTCCCTTCCTTCTTGCCGCTCATGAATACTGTAGAATTGAATATAAAGCTAAGTAAATGCATAGTAGATATCATGATGTCACATTCAAAACATGAACAATATCTTTTGTGTGAGGATGTATGAGGGGATATATTCAAATGCTTTTTGATGTATATTACCTCTAGCAAGATCTGGAACAGGGGCTATGAGTGATTGAAGTCTTCTTGGTTGTTTTTTTTTTTTTTTTTTGAGGTCATTGTGTGGGTACTGAAGACAAGTGATATAAGGCTTTAGATATGTATATATCCCTGAGGTTGGGTGGAAAGAATTCTATTTCCATATTCCCCATGTGTCATAGAAGGCAACTAAAGGAGACAGGAGCGGGGGCTGGAAATCCTTTCCTTCATGTATTTCAGTTTATAAAAGAGGAAACAGGAGTCAAGCAAGGAGTGCTCAGATTGGGGTGTCTGAATGTGTGGGGATCCAACCAAGCTGAGAAGAAAAGAGAGATAGGTAGTATGTTTGAGGGAGAAAAACTGGAAGTTCTGGCTCTTAAGTGAAATGAAGCTCAAAGGTAAAGGGAAGAGTGATTTGAAAATGTCTTGGGAGTAAAGTCAGGGGTTGGTGAGAGGACAGGAGCTGAGGAATGAGTAGTTTTACTCCTGAAGTAGGAGTTGTGGAGTATGTGATATAGTGTAAGGAAGTAAAATCTAGATTGATGTGGGTAAAAATGAAAGTAGATGGTGATAGATGGGTGATTATTGGTACTTAGGCACCTGGTCATGAGAGGCAAGTGTTTTGGGAGCAGCTGAGTGAGTCTGTCAGCAGTTTTGGTGCACGAGACCAGGTATTAGTGATAGGTGATTTGAATGTGAAGGTGAGTAAGGTGGCAGTCGAGGGTATTATTGGGGCACATGGGTTATTCAGTGTTGTGGATGGAAATGGTGAAGAGCTTGTGGATTTGTTTGCTGAAAAAAGACTTGTGATTGGGAATACCTGGTTTAAAAAGAGAGATGTTTGCAAGCATATGTATGTGAGTAGGAGAGATGGTCAAAGGGCATTATTAGATTACATATTAATTGATAGGTGTGTAAGAGAGACTTTTGGATGTTAATGTGCTGAAAAGTGCAGCTGGTGGGATGTCTGATTACTATCTTATGGAGGCAAAGGTGAAGATTAGTAGAGGTTTTCAAGAAAGAGGAGAGAATGTTGGGGAGAAGAGATTGGTGACAGTAAGTGAGCTTGGAAAGGAGGCTTGGGTGAAGAACTACTGGGAGCGATTGTGTACAAAATGCCAAAAGTTGAGAGCAAACAAAGTTAGGGGAGTGGTTGAGGAATGGGATGTATTTAAGAAAGCAGTAATGGCATGTGCAAGAGATGCATGTGGCATGAGAAAGGTGGGAGGTGGGCAGATTAGAAAGGGTAGTGAATGGTGGAATGAAGAAGTAGAGTTGCTAGTGAACGAGAAAGAGAGGCACTTGGACAGTACTTACAAGGGAGGAGTGCAGGTGATTGGGTGATGTGTAAAAGAAAGTGGCAGGAGGTCTAGAGGAAGGTACAAGGGTTGAAAAAGAGGGCTAATGAAAATTGGGGTGAGAGAGTAGCATTAAACTTTAGGGAGAATAAAAAGATGTTTTGGAAGGAGTTAAATAATATGTGAAAGAACATTGTGAAGGGGGCAAGAGGGGGAAGTAATAAAAGGTAGTGTGATGAAGTGAGGAGGAGTTGGAGTGAGTATTTTGAAGGATTGTTGAATGTGCTTGATGATAGAGTGGCAGATGTAGGGTGTTTTGGTCGAGATGCTGTGCACAGTGAGAGAGGCAGGAGAGTGGTTTGTTGAAGAGAGAAGAGGTGGTGAAAGACTTGCAGAAATTGAAATCTGGCAAGGTAGCGGGAGTAGATGGTATTGCAGTTGGATGTATTAAGAAAGGGGGTGATTATGTTGTTGATTTGTTGGTAAGGATATTCACTGTATGACTGGATCATGGTGAAGTGCCTGAGGATTGGCAGAATGCATGTATATTACCTTTGTATAAAGGCAAAGGAGATAAAGATAAGTTTCAAAACGACAGAGGGAAAAGTTTGTTGAGTATACCTGGAAAATTGTACAGGAGGATTTTGATTGAGAAGGAGAAGGAATGTATGTAGATTCAGATTGGGAGGAGTTGTGTGGTTTCAGAAGTAGTAGAAGATGTGTGGATCAGGTGTTTACTTTGAAGAATGTGTGTGAGAAATACTTAGAAAAATAGATGGTTGTGTATGTGGCGTTTGTGGATCTGGAGAAAAACAGATGGTTGTGTATATGGCATTTATGTATCTGGAGGAGGCATATGATAGGGTTGATAGAGATGCTTTGTGGAAGGTCTTAAGAATATATGGTGTGGGTGGTAAGCTGCTAGAAGCAGTGACAAGTTTTTATCAATGGTGTAAGGTATGTGTATGAGTAGGAAAAGAGGAGAATGATTGGGTCCCAGTGAAGGTCGGTCTGCGGCATGGGTGTCATGTCACCATGGTTGTTTAATCTGCTTATTGACAGAGTGGTTAGGGAGGTAAATGCAAGTTATAGAGAGAGGGGCAAGTATGCAGTCTGTTGGAAATGAGAGGGTGTGGGAAGTGAGTCAGTTCCTGTTCACCAATGATACAGCATTGTTGGCTGATTCAAGTGAGAAACTGTTGAAGTTGGTGACTAAGTTTGGAAAAGAGTGTGAAAGGAGAAAGTTGAAAGTAAATGTGAATGAGAGCAAGGTTATTAGGTTCAGCAGTGTTGAGGGTAAAGTTGGTTTGGATGTAAATTTGAATAGAGAAAAATTGTAGGAATTGAAGTGTTATAGATATTTGGGAGTGGACTTTGCAGTGAATGGAACCATGGAAGTGGAAGCAAGTCATGGGGTGGGGGAGGGGGGAGAAAGTTCTGGAAGTGATGGTAAATGTGTGTTAAAAGAGACTGTTATTTCATAGAGGAAAAATGGGTATGTTTGAAGGAATAGTAGTTCTATCTATCTATCCGTCTACCTATATCTTTGATGCCTGTTCCAACTGGAACACCCTCAAGTGGATGGCCATGGCAATAGAGTCTCCATAACTTGTGAACTCCAGTGCTGCTTCTTAGCCTTTATTGCCTCACCCTTAACAGGTCACTGGCAGAGGACAACTCTACTGCAGTAGTTCCAGCAATATATGGTTTCAAGGCATGGTCTATAGACAGGGTTGTGTGGAGGAGAGTGGATGTGCTGGAAATGAAATGTTTGAGGACAGTGGTGGTGTGAGGTGGTTTGATCCAGTAAGTAATGAAAGGTTAAGAGAGAATTGTGGTGATAAAAAGAGTGTGGTTGAGAGAGCAGAAGAGGTTGTGTTGAAATGTCTTGGACGCTAGTCTGTGATAATTATGAAGGTGAAATCGCACTTCAGGAGTTCATAGAATTTTATTTAAGGTAATTTTTCTATGCATGTGGCACAAACATGTTTTATGGGGACAGTACCCTTCATCAGGTGCCAATAATTGATAAACTTATTTAAATCCCAACATCACAGCAGAAGTAACATCTAGTGTCTACCATCGTAGACAACACATTGGCCTGACTGACAGTAACGGTTAAAGGGAGAGTGTGGATGCTATTTGGTTAAAGTGGGTTGCATTGCAGGGGTTTGCCTAGGTAGGTAGATGCATCTTGGACAAATTTTCTTATGTTTTCATCTCTTAATTCTTTCATAATGATTTGGTTGATAATAGGATGGGCTTTAAAGTTGCATGGGGATATATTAAAGTTCTAAGTATTTGCAATTAAGACAGATTCAGTGATGTTACTGGTAGCATAATCAGCAGAAGTGTATGAAATAACTAGATTTTCAAGGTCTTAAGGGTGATCATTTTCATGACAGTGTTTATAGATTGCATTTTTGTAGTCATCCCAGCGTGCTGAGTGACAGTGCCAATAACACCTTTCAGTTACAATTTTTCCGGTCTGGCCAATATATATATATATATATATATATATATATATAT
>JAUUDZ010000036.1:456563-471296 GCA_032361705.1 Panulirus versicolor | reverse complement strand
TGGACAATCTGACCTGAAAGTTTTGCAGTCAAGATACTCCAAGCTGACAAGTTTTTTATTTTCTTTTTTTTTCTTTTTTTTTTTTTTTTTTTTTTTAGCAGTGAAGGTACTGATATCCTCGATCCTAGGAACTTTGTGACCATGTGTAGTTGATGGACCCAAGGAGGCTCGCTAGTGCCCACTTGGAGCCTCTGAGTGTCTGCCGACTTGAAACCTAGTGATGGGGAAGCTGTCAATAAGACTAGGGAACTGAAAATGCTGCACTGCACTTTACACAATGTCATAAAATGTCCAGCCTGGAATACTGCTCCATAATTGTGAGAAGTGTAGCAGTGCACTGAAACACTGTTTTCGTCCACTGTTCAAGTTTAGACAGGCACCCATTAGCACCAAACTACACCAGCCTGTTTGTCAGCTTAAGTGATATCACAGAGTAAAGATAACTGTCACGAATGATTTGTCACTTTCTTGAAGAACACATGGCATTAAGAACTACAAAGAATATGCCATTGTCATTGTTATCCTTTTGTTTCTTTCACTGTTGTGGTTAGGGGAATGGAACACAATATATATATTTAATCTAATCCTCCTATAATCGTACAATTGCGGCATGTATTGGAAAGCCGGATGACTGACAGAACCCACACGGGGGACCTGAGAGCTGCCAAGCAAAACATAAGAGTTGGGGCCACCAGCTGCCTTGCTCATTTTGTTCAATGAATAAACAACAAAAAAATTTGCCTGTGATTGGATCCATGAATATAGAGAGTGAGCATTTTTGGTTCTTTTGGTTATCTTAAGTAGAAGCTGGAAACTGAAAAACGAAATTAACCAGTGTGATCATGTTATGTAAGCAGTGATTCTAGAAAAAGCTTTGGTGAAGAGGACAGGCTGTTGATAACCAGTGAAGATTTATATTGTAAGCCCAGAGCTGTGGTGAGAGTGATAAAGCAAGGGAAGGTTGGAATGTACTTTGGTGTTTATTTCTTAGTGCCTGAGAGTTTGCTATTGTGTAGTTTAAAGTGATATTGTAAATGCTCTTGAACATAAAAAACCTTGAAGAACCTCAGACTCAACTTGGTTTGTCTCAGCAGTGCCTCATTTAACTGAAATAACTGTAGTTGTTAGTGTTACCATTTACTATCATCTAATTATTGATATTACAAAAGACTTACAGGTTCAGTGGAATCACCTTTTCAAAAACACTTACTTCAAAATGGTATCAAAAAACAGACTAAAGATGTAAATTATGAAAAGCAACTCTTGTGACCGTGTATTATGGATGTGCTAGGTATCTAGTGGTGATGATAGAAAATGAACTGATGACAGGCCAATGAAATCGATATGGAAAACACTGGGAATGAAGTTCAAAGTTGGCAATTGCTTGGTGCTGTTGTGAAGGTCACTTGTGCTTGTTGGAATGCTGCCATGTATCAAGACCACCTACCGTTGTGTCCTGCTACCTTGACCTTTGCTGTGCCCTTGTCACAGAAGCTGCATGGGCCACTTCAGCTACGGTCTAGCTCTGATATGCTGCCTCTTGTTTGTCAGGGATGTGTCAGGGATTTAGCTTTAGAGGGAACAGCTTGCAGAGCAAATGAACCGTTATCATCATTTTCTGTATCTTGGAGCATAAGCAGTTTGTGTGGTTTGGGTACAGTTGCCTTCCCCCCCCCCCACATGAGGTCTTTTTTCTTTTTTCTTTTTTTTGTTATGGTATTTAGACTTTTTGATCATATCCAATGAAACTTTTACAGAATGTAGTTTGAGTGCCTGGAGGAAGTCAAAATGATCTAACACTTTTTTTAAGAGTACTTTTATGCATAGATGTTTGTTGGACTTTGCCATGGACTTCCCTGGTATTTCTTTCTTATTGTCTTGGAAAAGGAACCGTTGCATTGTACTTGATTTATGGATATGTATACAATCAAGATTTCTGATCATCAAATCATCTTGAAAGTTTTGCCAGATTTTTTTTGGGAAGATGCATTATTTAGCAAGTAGACTTCTACTATCATTTGGGGAACTTGGCTGTGCCACAGAGTTTTTTATTACCATGTATGAGTATGCATTGTTATGTTATCCAAATTCCAAAGACAAGTGGATGTATGTAAATGTTTGTGGTATGGGGCAAGTTTTAGGATGGTAGTAGATGACCACTGCCAGTGTTTGGTGTTCTCCCCTTCTCTGTCCCTATAACCAGTAGCGTAGTTGTGGGTGTCTGTGCCTGGGTTTCATTGGTATTTTATGTATTAATGTCAAGTTTTCTGTATTGAATATTGAGTATTGCTCTGTAACCTATGTATATTTTTTCTGTATGCAGATGTTCAGTTAACTAGATACCCATATTATAGTTTATGTATTGTCTTTATAGCTTCATTTATAACATGTCAGCATTAGTAACTGCCTATAATTTTACAAGTGGCACTGTCTGCTCTGCCCCTCAATAGTATTTGAAGGTTTGTTGAGTGATAATTGTTACAGTGTCATGAGGTCAAAAAAAAAAAGACATGTTCTCTTGGGGTGATGCTGTCTGGGAAAGGTGTAAAAGTGAGTGCTTGTCGGAATGATGGTGTTGAAGAAGTAAATAATAATATGTTTGACTTAATAGTTCCAACAAAGTCATGTGTGTGTGTGTGGGTGTATGTTTGGATGACTGTTGTTACATTACCTCAAAATGATTATATAAATGGTTAAAAATTCCGTTCCAGGTAATGGATGAATGCCATACTGTCCAGAATTGGTGACCTAAGATAATACAATTTGTACTGACAGAAATTTGCTTTACTTCGGTGAGATTTAATTGTTATCCATAATGCTCAACTTGGAATTATGATCATCTACAATATGGTAAGGAATCTGAGAAACATACTACTTTTGTGGGAAAACTACCCTCTGTAGAAAGTAATTAATCAAACTTACAGTCCACAGTTTTAAAGCTAATAAATTCACGCAGCTTAGAAATAAAGTGATTTATTCTCACTACAGCCCATATACTTTTGTTGAAGGTAATAAGCATATTTTCAGTTATAATTATAATAATATTTTACTACTAAATGATATGTTGAATATGCCAATTCTTGTGCTGAAAGCCACCAGTTCGATTACTGTATACAGTACTGATGGCTGAGCTTTTATCCTTTAAAAATGTTCCTTTGAACAAAATAAACACTAATTGCAACAAGGTGGAGCATATTTACGGATCTATAGGTCTTATTAAAAATTATGTGCTTGCTAGAAAATGAAACAAATACCATTTCAAAAATTTTATTTTATGATTATTGGCAGTGGTTATGCATTGCATATTATCATATGGACATTGAAAGTTGTTTGCATTTTGCACCAATGCATTGTTTAATAATACTATTAAATACTGCTATGTTATGGATATTGACATTATATTGAGAATTTTTAATTGAAAAGGGCCTTTGAATTTAGTGGAGGACCTCAGGTATTTCAGTAACACAGGAAAATATTTTAGTATTTTAATATAGGGTGATCATATGTGAAATTTTGATAATGACTGTGAATTTCAAATGTTTTATAGTTTATAAACACATAAACAGAAAGGGAAAGATAGAGATTTTATAAGAAAAATGGAAGAAAGCCAGGAACTAAGGAAATTATTTTCATTGTGTGGTAGAATAAAATCTAAACATATTTGATGGAATTAGGAGGGCAGACTTTGTGGGGGCAGAGCGGTGCGGTTATGTGGTCTTGGCAGGTCCCGCTTGTGGGAATAAAATGTTCATCAATAAAACAAAATGTACACAGGAACTTGCGAGTCTCCTTGGTGCCTTCCTTGACAGTGCCTGGTACTTTAGGTGATGGTTGACACTTATGACTGTTCATTATGAGGTGTAACAAGAATTGAGTAGAATTTGTTGAAAGAGAACAAATAGATTTATTTTAAACAACATGCATTTAGCTGAATATCATGGAAGAAAAATGAATGAGTACATATTCAAGAAAAAATTATATTTATGAACACTAAATGATAAAATATATTGGGAGACTGAGTGAACGTAGTGTAGTTCATAGGTTTTCATGTATATTTTGGCAAAGGTTATCACAGTTTTTCCTGAGGTATTTTTTTTTTTTAGCTGAATCCTAGAAGTATTCAGACTAGTTCTAGACCTGTTCAGTCCTAGCATTCAAGCTCTGTGATTTACCTTAGCTTAATGTATATGCACAGACACACCTGGTGTTTGTAATGTGCATTTCTTACAGAGTTGGTCTACATTGGTCCCCATTGAATTAATAGATCTTATAAACAAAAGATTACTACTCATCAGTAGTAAGGGGTTGAAGATGTTTAAAGTTAGTAGAATTTTTGCCATAGATGTATTTATGGATCTCATAAATATTTGTAAAATTATAATAAAAATATAGTGTTTAGATCTGCATTTTGTTAATGAGAGGCTGAGGTATTTTTGCTTAAATATCAGGTCATAAACATCTAAATTTGTAAGTGAATTTTGATATTATAGTCATCTTAGCTGAGTTAGGACAGATCAATCACTTAAAGAGACTTCACGTTGATATGCTTGGACCGTTCTTCATTATTGAAAGGAAGGAAGAAACATAGTTTTAAGTAAAGTGGTGGGACAGTTCGCTCAACCCTTTTTTTAGATTTGCTGTAAGATAGCCCCCCTGATAACCACAAACATGCATGATAACAATATTCACTCATTGTAAAAGTACACACATACATGATGAAATATGAACAGCACAAAATAAGACTCTCAAAAGTGGACACTTCATTGTAAACGCGCAAACATAAGGGCGATCCCCCTTACACCCACATGTACACACTGAGCTCTGAGGATTGCATCACTTTACAAAGGAATGTTGACAGACTGATACATGCTTGATGGAGTTCTGCCTGAGGAAATGTATTTCAGCTACCAGGAAGCTGCAGGAATCTGTGTATGAGAAAGGCTTGGAAGTTGACATTGACCCTAACCTGAAGTCATCATTCAACATGGGAGAATTTGTAAGGAAACCAACTTCATCATAGTAAATATTATCTTAGCATTCATGTTTATGGATAAGGAATTATTCAGCAAGCTCATATGTAAAGCCAGAACTAGAATGCAGTTCTCAAGAATTGAAAGCTCTATGTCTATAGAAGAGGAGAGGGACAAAGATGGTATCAGAATTAAGAGATCAAATTTTTACAGAAAAGGCTTTTAATTAGAGGGGTGACCAGATCACAATCCTTAGGATTTTTAAAACATTGATAAACAGGTGAACAGTTCTTCGAGAGATATAGGGATTGAACAAAAAGGACTTAAGATTAAGAATGAAGCTCATTCTGAAAGACGTAAGGAAGTCTTTTTATATCATAAGATGGTGGTTGGATGGAATAAAATGACTGAAGACATGGTTAATGCAGACAGCATACATAAATTTAAGATGGTGTGCCTGACAGTGTTCAAGAAATGGGGCCCACGAAAGTAGAACTACCTCCCCATACAATACAAATAAGTAATTACATAAGGCTTAAACTGCATGTGAATGTGTTGGCATATAATGTTTAAATTATTAGAAAGGAAGGAAAGAAGGATTGTTCAGGATGGTGATAGTCTACAAAAAGACTGGCTCCAGCATTGGGCATATAATGTTAGATGAAATTCAGTGCAACCAAATGCATGCTGATGAAGATAGGCAAATTGAAATGAAGCTTAACATATCACCCTGCAAGGTTGCAATTATCAGAATCTTCCCAAGATGGACTTGAGGGTTTATGATGTAAATGATATAAGAGGAGTTCTTATGGAAAGAGATACATTTGTGAATGACATATTTGATTTTCTGTACATGGACATAGTAGTGTTCAGTATTTGCTGCACTATCAGAAGACTGAAGTGGACATATTGTCATGGAAGTGTACCATATTGTAGTAAATGTCAGAATTCCCTTTAACTCATGGACCAAGAGGTGTGTGGAAAAATATATACAAAATTTACTAAACCCAAGAGTAGTTGAGACCAATTCAAGACCCTGACTTAATACCTGGGTCTAGAATTTGGCTTTATTTCAGTGAAGCTTCTTGATAGATTCAGGAAGTATCTATCCCATAGCCATAGAAGAAAAAGTCCCACTTGGGTCTGATGTTAGACAACTGTCGCACATCAATTGTTCATATGAATATTGAAAATAGGATTCTTTCAATCTGATAATTTCCTTTGTGGCCACCCAAAAGGCAAGGAACTCCATGAAGGAGTAATTGTACTGTGATAATGTAATATAAGATGACTAGCAAAATTGGAGCTTTTTACAACCAAATATGCCTTTTTTAAGCTCAAAATAAAAGTATGTGTATGTGTTCCCAATTTTTTAGTTTTCTTCCATATATCCACTATTTGGAAGCATCATATATATATATGTATACCACAAGCCTGGGGCCCTTATGACCCCAAAGGATTAAAGATATTTTTGCTGGAGAGGGTCCAGAGGAGGGCAACAAAAATTTTCACCAGTTTAGTTGGGAAGTTACTGGGAAAGGTCAACAGTCTTAGATTTGCTCATGTTGGAAGAAGGATAGACTTGAGTCGAGGAGCCATTCAACTAGGATCATATCACAAAGCATTTGGAAAGTCAAAAAATGTAATTACTTACACTTAAAAGAGTTTTGGACAAGAACAATCAGGACAAGTTAAAGAAATGAATGTAGAAAAAAAATTCCAATAACTATGATAAAAAAAAAGCTTGAGATATGGGATCCCTTATATACACTAACAGCAAAGGAATCAAAGCCCTGCAAAAGAAAGGAAACTCAAGAGCTAAACATATCTAGGGACAGAATTCTACTTTTTGAGTATGGACCTGTTCCAAAAGGTTTGTAAAGTCTGTAGTGATGGAGTCAGTAGATTAATGACTCAGGTAAAATACAGAAAAGTTTTTAAAGAAATGATTTAACGTGACAAAATGGTACTAAAAGCAGAAATGAGCAATGATGATATGAACAGTACAAAAATCAGACAGTATTTGCATGGTGAGAGAAAAAATGAAATGGAGCTTAGCAAACTAACTTTCATGGATTGGAGCAAATTATCCATTAACAAGTAATCAAACTCAAGGACTGAGGAGTGAAGGGTTCTTCAAACACAAGGAAATGTTTGGAACTAAACGTAGTGTTAAAAACAAAAGGAAATGTTCGGAACCAAATGCAGTGTTCCAGAGTGTATGCACATAGGAAGAGACATTACTAACAAAACTAATGATATACAAAAGGAAGAGAACATAGAAAGAAATGTACTTGTAGGTAAGATACAAGTAGGCTCATAAAGGCACTTGATCCATAGAATGTGCATGGCCCTGATGATACCAGGCCATTTAACTCGATCTAAACTGAGAACAGCATATGATTTTTAGTACAGTCCTAAAGTAAGTACACTGTAGGTACTGAAAATTATTTTTGCCCACATCTGATGAAACCAACTGTTCCTTTATTCACTAGAGGCTTTCACAGGTGCCACACGTCACTTGCACTCTAACTAGCCCGCAAGCCCATAACAATTGTGCTTCAATTAGCTAGGGCAAACCATGGTGGGAACCTTAACCCATGTGGGCCACCCCCTAACCCTGATGTACAGTGTAAAGAAATGCCTCATAATAAAAGCCAACTATCATATTTCAATATGTCAGGAGACCATAAGGAGTGATTTTAAATACAATACAGTTTTAGCGGAAAGTTCATTTTCCATGCCCAGCAGAGAAAAATGAGTAAAGATTATTGAGTATTTGGTGGTTTTAAATGGCAGTGATGCTAAGATTTAGATACCTAAACAGCATGCCATGGCTTAGATGTCAGACAAACCAGGTTTAAATGGCTTTTGGTGTTTATGTGACTCACGAATCATATTGATACTTCAAAATTTACTAAAATTCATCTGACAGGAAATTTTTTTTTTCAATGTGATATAGCTAGGACTGAAAGGATTAAAATGAACAACTGATGGAAGGATGACTGGTTTTAAGGAAAAGAAGAGAGCTTACTGTCATGCCTGTTTATGGTGAGGAAATGGGGAAAATGCAGAAAACTACACGTGTAACTGATATCAATAACAAGCATGTTGTGTATGATAATGGAAAATGTGATAAAACAGCAAATATATGATTCACTTGAAAAGGAAAAATTACGGGTCAGAAGTGCAGAAGCAAACTTTTGGCCTGATAGGCTGAGAGACAGATAGGTAAGTGAATCTTGTCTTCTTAGATTACAAGAAGGTATTAAACAGTTATTCACATTATTTGGAGGTCAAAATGCTGAAATGGACCAAGGAGTATTCTTGTCAGGGAAAACAAAGAGTGCTAGTATTAATAGGATATGTTTATGGTATTGGGGAAAATAAGTTTTCTATTGGGTGGAGGTTGGTAGAAAGTGAGCAATGATAATTCTAAAAGAACATAAGAAAATAACTATGGTGGATTGAAAATTACAAAAGAGCTGCTGTAATGAAACGAGGATGCATCAGAGGTGTCTCTTCAGAATGGGTCAAAGTAGTTGTTGACTTCATACCCTGGGTCATAGCTGTTTCTGATTTATTTAAATGACTTGCCAGGACTACAAATCGTATAGAAATGTATCTATGAATGTTGATGGTTAATGAAATAAAATGCCTAAATGCGAGGTGATAATGCGTAATCATGGGAAATAGGTGGAAGCCAATTGATTGAATAATAGAATTGGATTTGTTAAAAGAAAAATTAGAAAAGATATAAATTGTATTTAGATTTGGTAAAAGAAAATTAGAAAAAATATAAACTGTATTTCTGTAGTAACAGAGAGCTGGGCATATAGAAATAGTGATAGAACAGAGATTGCTACAAGTGTTAAAACGTTTTATAAATTGTATGACAGAAATGAGAGGCCAACAGAAGGGACTTTAAGAATGTAGAAGTCCCACCATGTACCCATAAACTGACAACTAGAAGTAGGTAATCACACATACACATACAGTTTAGCCATTTATTGGCTGGCACCAAAATTAAAGTTTAATAAACCAGGTTATTGGTGTCATTTCCCAGGGAGAATGTTACAGAAATGTGTGGGGAAGATTTGGAGGTATACACAATACCCAGCTTATCAACAGAAAACCACACTGGGAGCTATACAGGAGGTGAACTTTATAGTATACAGCTAATCAATGTTAAAATTACCTTTTGTACAAGAGAGGATGTTGAAAAAAATATGTATATCAGGCCCAACTTACAGGATGAATAACCAATTTGGTCAAACTCGAGAAGGTATATCTGCTGGAGAAGTTTCTACAGCAGGAAGTAGTACTGGTTGTACCTGTAAGGAAATGAACTACCAATAGAGGATTGCAGGCATAAATGAGACTTACCTAATTTGGAAAGAAGGGAAGACAAGATTACAACCTTCAAGTTTATGAATAGGTCTGACATTGTCAGTATTAAGCATTTCATTAGAATAGGGAGGGGCCAATTGATTAATTCATAAAATTAGACAAAATATGAGAAAAGTCATGACATACGAATTATATTTCCTTAGCAACAAAGTGCAAGAGAGATTAAACAACCTCTTTGAAAGAAGAGAGGATGTTATGTGTTAAGAAGTTAAACAAATTGATAGGAAGGAGAGGTCAACAGAAGGGACTTTAAGAATGTAGAGGTCCAGTTATGTATACATAAATAGTCAACTACACGTATGTAATCACATACACACTTCCACACAGGAAGTCAGTGTGTTTTCACTGAGGAAGGCACTAGCTCCAGTACAAGTGAGATGGAATTGGGTGAAGGCTTTAAAAATCTTTGAGATATCTAGAGGAGATATTAACAGAATGCTAAAAGGTCGTGAACTATTCAGTGTTCATAAACCTGATGAAATTTCACCAGTGGTGCTGAGCAAGTGTTAAGTTATGAAAGATAAACCACTTAAAATATTGTTCAGGGAGTCAAGAGAGAGACTTAGTGCTAAGGAAGGAGACTGGGCACAGGTGCTGAACTACAGACTAATCTCACTAATGAGTGCATTGTTTAAGGTTCTGTTAAAGATAACAAAAAGCGGATGACTTTCTGTGGAGGAAAAATTATATTGAGACTACAGGTTTAGGGAAAAGAGATCACTTGTAATAAATCTCGTAAAGTTTTACAAGAGAGTGAGCTCAAACTAAAGGGAAGCCTGGGTTTGTCTGGACTGCCAGAAAGCATAAGACACTGTCCCTCATGAGAAGCTGATTACAAGGCTGGACCTCCAGGCAGGAATAAGGATGAAACAACTTTATTGGATAGGTAATTCTAATGGAAAGAAAAAGGATGCATATCAGAGGAGGCTTCTCCAAATGGTGCAAGGTAAGCAGTGGAGTTCCACAGGGTTCTGCACTATTATTATTCTTGATTTATGTAAACGACCTGCCTGAAGGTATGGACTCCTACTTGAATATGTTTGCAGAGGTCGTGAGAGGAGTGAATGGAGATGAGCATTGCATCAACTTGACAAGGGACCTAAACAAACCCCAAAGTTGGTCTGGTAATTGGTTGATGAAATTCAACCCAAGCGTATGCACAGTAATAATGATGGACAGAGTGACACAAGGTCTCAATATAATTATTATCTAGCACAAAATTCGCTTCAGGATTCTGTGTATGAGGAGTTGGGAGTCAAAATTGTCCCAAACTTGTCACCAGAGTCCCATATTTGGAAAATAGTTAAGGAAACAAACTGTATGCTGGCAAAATTAGACTAGCTTTCAAGTATATAATCAAGAAATATTTGGCAAGCTGTTATTATTCTACAAAAGGGCAAAACTAGAATATGCTTGTTAAGCTTAGTCACCACACCTAAAGAAGCACAAAGAGCTCATACAGAGTACCTGCCACAGGAATTGGGTACCCATCTACCTACGATGAGATTTTGCCTTGGCGGCAAGGCTAGTGCATTGGTGCTTACCAATTGACTTTTATGTTGACAAACAATGTTTCAACAACCTTGCCTCATCCCCAAACTTGTCTTGCTTGTTATATGATGCTGTTCTTTTCTACAGCTACTCCTGTGCATAGCTATCTATTCTAAGCCTCAAGTTCGATCTTCTGAATGTTTCTGTAGTCACTTCATTAGAAATTTCTTGGATCACCCAGTATTGCATTAAAGAATCACTCCAACTTCCTTGCTAGACATTCATGTATCTTCATTTTATGTATTTTTAGTGTGATTCCAGGAATTACTCTTGACAAAAGTATTATATACCATCCTTGTCTAGTTTCTGTATTTGTTGCCTGGCACATGTTATCATATGTCTCTTCCTCTTACGTTCAAGACTTATTACAAAGCTTATTACTTGTGAAATGTTTCTGTATTTTCCATTTCTTGTTTAATTCAGTCTGTCCCACTGGTAACCATATAACACCTCAGCATACAATATATACCAACCACTTTTCATGAATTGTCTGTTTCATGTTACAGAGGTTCTCAATATTCTTCCACTCATTATTTCGCTTAAAAGCACTTATCTTTTTAATACGTAACTTGAATTCAAGTCACTGATAATTACTTCACCTGCTTGAGTTTCACTGCCAGAGGAATGTCATCTTTAGCATGGCTGTATCATTGGGAGTACAAACTCCCAAGCCTCTTTATTAAATATTAGTCCTGGACATTTATATATGAAATATGAATTACTCTCAAATCTCTTGATGTTTGCTTTACTCTAATTCTTTTCCTGTAGGGCTTTTGTGTCTTTGTATGTGGGCATTGCAGTAGTGTTAGCTGTTACCTTGACTAATACAGGCACATCACCGATTTTCCGGCACTCTTGCTTCCAAAGCCCTGCTGGATTAACCATTTTGTCGGATCAACCATGGTCACGTAAAAATGATTCATCAACACACCTCTAACCCACTAATTAAATAAGATTTATTAATTATTAAGTTATTAATTTCTTTACCTACAAAGAATGCTGACTTTTACTGGAACTGTATAGCTAATCACAAAGGTCAGGAAGTTGAGGGCAGTCAGATTTACTCTGTTTCGTAGTTGATTGTTTCATCTTGGATTTCTGATGGTGTAGGTGAGACATCTGGGGTACTTGAAGCCACAGGATTTACAGATGTACTGGTAGGCTTACTGCTGTGAGACACACTTCTTTGCTATCTTCTTAAACATTTCATCCAAGAGAAGTTGCTTCATGTGTCTAGATTCTTCCTTGAGTAATTTTTCATGGATCAAATGAAAATTCATTAGTTCTTGTTTCGTAACAAAGGTGTGTTGCTCAAGCCCTTTGATTAATTTACTCATCAACTCAACTTTTCAACGGAAAGTCTTTCAGCTACATCTGTTTCATCTTCGTCACTTCCTGTTTTTTTATCAGCATTCAGAAGTGTCTATAATTTCAGTCTGTAAGATGATACACAACCAGTGTTTTGTCGTTGACATTCATTTACTTGCTTAGATGTTCATTAAGATTACTTGCCATATCCTTGGCAACAGGTTCTGTAACACTTTTAGCATACTCAAGCAACTCATGAACAACTTCTTTTTCCTTTGATATGTGAAATCATTGTCATAATTTTTCACCAGATGAAGTTTCAAACATCAAGGCAGGCCATAAATTATGCCAGCCTTTCTTTAGTGTGATGCTTCTACTTTCTCCCATGCATGAGCAATGAACCAGAGAACATCTTTCATGTTAAATTCTTTAATGAATGCCTGTAAAGATTTGCCGGCATTCACCACATCTAATGAAAAGTGAACGATACTTAGCCTTGAGGGAGCACAGAATCTCAGAGAATTGCGGAATCACAAAGTGCAGTGTAAAGAAAGTAAATAAGCGTGCCCTACATGCACCACCATCTGTGGCAGCCCAGTAAACATTATTTTGTCCTGACTAAAGGAGGTGCTGAACCATCAGTTGCCAGAAATTCGTTGGTGTACCTGTATGTTCAAATTTCTCCTCATGATTTACAATTAAGAGCTTGTCTGCCTCTTTATTGTTATTATCCAAGTCTGAATTTTTTCTTTAATTGTTTCCCTTTACTTACTCTCATGTCATCTGTGAAATATCTGACTACACTGTCTCTTACTTCCTTATCTATGTCCTAGAAAATGATTGGTAAAAGTATTGTGGCTAGGACTGTTATATGCAGTACCCCTGATAGTACATCTTCCTCATATGTTTCCATTTGCAACTTATCTAAATTTTCTGTTGGTTAAAAATCCTTTGATCCAATCTCCTACTTTTCCTTTTACATTTTGACTTGCTGCTTTCTGTGGTAACATTCCATCATTTACATAATCAAATGCTCTAGCAAAATAAAAAAATAAAGCATCCAGTCTTTTCCCATCCATCAGACTTTCATATACATCATTATAATGGGCTACTAGTTGTCTTTGCATGCTTTTACCAGGGACAAAACCATGTTGGCCTTCATCAATGAATCTGTATTAAATGAGGTGTCATTAAATACTTCTTATCACTTTCTCAAATACTCTTAACATGTGTGAAGTAAGGCTAACTGGTCTGTACCGCCTCATCAGTATTTTGGATCTTTCTTTGCATATTGGTCTTATGTACACCATTATTTGTAAATCTACTGTGCTTTGTCTTAGCAGCATTGTAGGAGACTGGATTATTTTTTCTATCTCCTTCTTCTAAAAGATTGCTGGAATCCCATTTAACCTGGGAGCTGAGTTTTAAAGTTGATGAGTTGTTTTGATTATTATATCACTTTCTTATAAGTTTATATTTGTGTGTGTGCATGCTTATTGCAACAAAGATAGTGCCAAAATGAAGGAAGCTGAGTTACAGGAAAAGGCTAAAGGTTTTAAATTTGTCAACCTTGGAAAGGGAAAAAAATAAATAAACGTTTGACCTTATGACAAACTTTAAGCTTTTAAAACAGATTGATGATATGGTCAGTAAACAGTTCATTGAGAGATGTAAGGATAGAGCAACCAAAGGATGTAACATGAAGTTTAACAAGAGGCTTTTTAGAAAAGAGGTAAAGAAGTACTGTACTTTTATAGTATAAGAGTTTACATGAGAAAGACAGACAACAGGAGGCCTGATTGGCCCATGACTGGGTTTTCTGGGAAAAAAAAAGTAACAACAAGAGAACATAATTCTGCTCAGCAGCTTTTTAAGCTATCACTGACTCTCCACTGCTGCACATTAGCTTTCTACTATCCCTATTACCACTGGTGTTTATATGGTTTATTTCTGGCACTTTTCTCAGACTATACCTTAATTTATTTGCCTAAATATTTAGACTTTTGAAGGTATTTACAGTCTTAGCATTCACTACATCTGACAGTGACTTATTCTGGTGCTCAACACACCCATACGAAAAGAAGCTTTTTCCCACATCTGTACTACATCTTTCAGCTTTCAGTTTTATTCCATTTGTCCAGGTTACCGAATGTTCTTGTATTTCAAAAAGATATTTGTGATTTACGTTATCAAACGTTCAGAATTTTGAACACTTGGAATAAGTTGACACGAAGTCTACATTTTTTAAGGGAGAAGAGAGCCAATCATATGCCAGATTTCTAAGTGATGGGGTCAATTTTGTCATGCACATTGGGGTGAAGAGAGTCGTGAGAGTAAGTGAGCTCGGGAAGGAGACTTGTGTGAGGATGTACCAGGAGAGACTGAGTACAGAATGGAAAAAAGTGAAAACAAAGGATGTAAGGGGAGTGGGGGAGGAATGGGATGTATTCAGGGAAGCAGTGATGGCTTGCGCAAAAGATGCTTGTGGCATGAG
>JAUUDZ010000036.1:410294-432461 GCA_032361705.1 Panulirus versicolor | reverse complement strand
GTGTCAGAGGTGGAGGGAACGAGAAGTGGGAGACCAAATTGGAGGTGGAAGGATGGAGTGAAAAAGATTTTGAGCGACTGGGGCCTGAACACCACGGTGAAATGTATGGGTATGTATATGTGGGTGTGTGGGCGTTTCTGTATATGCATGTGTGTGTGTGTGGGCTGGGCCACTCTTTCATCTGTTTCCTTGCGCTACCTTGCTAATGTGAGAGACCGCGACTAAGCATAATAATAATAATAAAAAAAAAGAATGTGTATTCCCCCTAAAGATTTCTACACTCTCATGTCTCATACTTTATCATTCTCATAAATTTAATTTGTGAGCCTTGGAAGCTGATATTTGGTCGGTAAAATCATGTGATTTGTATTTTTCATAGGGATACTGCTTTAATGTAGTTCCAATGATGTAAATGCGACAACAATATGGTTCATTTACAGAAAAAAAATACTTCAAGTTTTCAGATAACTGGTTATCCTGTAGCAACCCCCTAAAATTATATAAAGTAACAGAGCAACCAAAGATTGATGTGAGCTAACAAGTTCCAAAGTCAAGCTGAGCAAAGAAGCATAAATATCATCAGCAAATCCTTGATTTCCCAATTTTTAAGCAGACATCCTATCATCTAGGTGGTCTGTTATATGATGGAAGACTTCCCCAAAGGATATAAGCAATAAACTATAGCACAATCAAATGATTTTCAAAAAAGAGACAGATGCAACACTGCAATACTGAAAAACAGTTTAGGTATGGCTTCTCAATGAACTTGGTCAATAAGCAACCACATATGTGTGACAAGTATTCCATAAAGTGCTGAATTCCCTATCCTTAGACATGAGTAGCAGCCCCTAGAAATAATATTTGTGACCTTATAAATCTCTCACTAGAAACAAGTGCAAACTACTCTCATTTACTGAAAAAAGGAAAATTATTACAAGAATGATCTTACCCATGAAGAAAAATAAGCCTATGAATAAAAAAGAAAAATGTGATTTTAACAGTATATTCATCTACTTATTATCATTCTGGGGAGGAAAGCTATTCAAACTGGAAGTCAGCAAGTCTTCCCTGAAGCGGGGATGATGTTTCCTCCATATTCCCAGCATGTCGTAAAAGGTGATTAAAGGGGGTGGAAGCTGGAAACCCTCCCCTTCTTGTATTTCAATTCTTAAAAGAGGAATATATACATATACATTCATTTTCCATGCTTGATCACTATTTCCCACGTATGCAAGGCAGCATCAGGATGAGACAAAGAAAGGTTGCATCCACTCACTCATTCCCTAGCTGTCATGAGTAATGAAACAAAACTACAGAACACCTATCCACAAGCAAGCCCCACAGACCTATCCCTAGTTTATCCCCAGCCACTTCACATGCCCTGGTTCAGTCCTCTGACAGAATGTCAACCGCTGTATACCACACCATTCCAATTCACTCTATACCGTGACACCTTTCATACTCCTGCAAGTTCAGGCTCCGATCACTCAAAATCTTTTTCAATCCATCCTTCAATCTTCAATTGGGATTCCCCCTTCTTGTTTCCTCCACTTCTGACACATATATACCTTCTGTCAACCTCTCCTCACTCATTCTCTCTGTATGTCCGAACCACTTTAGCACATCTTTTTAGATCTCTTAACCAAAATTCTTTTTATCACCACACCTCTACCACACATCCTCATCTATAGTTACACATCCATTGTTGGAACTACTATACCTTCAAACAGTCCAAATTTCATCCTCTCATTCCCAACATTCTTCAAACCTCCAGAATCTTTGTCCCTTCACCCACCCTATGACTAACTTCCAAAGTTCCATTTGCTCCCATGTCCACTCCCACGTATCTAAAACTCCTCACTTCCTACAATCTCTCTCCATTCAAACTCATACCAAATGTAACATGTTTCTCTACAGTGCTAATCCTAATAACCTTCCATTACTTCACATTTACTCTCAGCTTTCTCCACTCTCACAATCTTCCATAACCAGTCACCAACTTCTGCAATTTCTTAATCGAATCTGGCCCCAGTACTTTGTCACTACCAAACAACAACTGACACTTTCTAGGCCCCCTCACTCCTTTCAGACTCGATACCTACTGCTCTCTCCATGACTGTTGCATTTACCTCTCTTACCACCTTATTCGGCCATGGTAAAATCATACATACCTGCTGCAGATCAACCTTCACTTGGAATCATTCACTCTCTTCTCTTCCTACTTGTATACATGCCTTACACCCTTGATAAAAACTTCTTGCTTACAGTAGCTCTCATCCCACACCATACATTCTTAAAACCTTCCACAAGGAATCTTCATCAACCATATCATATGCTTTCTCCAGAACCGTAAATACCACATACAAGTCCTTCTGTTTCTCTGAGTACTTCTCTCCCACATTCTTTAAAGCAAACACCTTATCCACAAATCCTCTACCATTTCTGAAACCACTCTGCTCCTCCCTACCCAACTTATTTCCACCTCCTGGAGTCCTATTCTCATGGAGCTACAGCATCACTCAGTAAGCTGGCCACCTTTACCAGTTGGACCACAGGTCATACAGTGTTGAGATGTCATAATTGCATCTATGTGAAGGGAAAGCAGGATAACTGAGTAGTAAAGGATCAGTGTCTTCTTTATGGTAGTTGCATCATGGGCATGAAGACTTTTAGGATAGGTTGAAACAGTGTTTGTAGTATTGTAGCAATGGGTGATGTCCAGAATGTTTGTCTGGGGAGTGTGGTTTCAGAAGAATGTACTTCTGATGGGTAGGAGTTTAAGACTGAGATGGGAGGTCGGATATTTAGAACTTGCCAGGTTAATTCAGGTGCATGTGTTTTGTCATCATTATATATCCTAGGGGATAGAGAGATCTGTAAACAGAGGTTAAACAAGTGTGATGCAGGGGTAAGCTTTTCATTTCTACTTGAAGGTTGGTGGTTAGTTTTATATATACATACAGAGGGTGACTAAATGGAGAGAACTAGCAGAAGGGGGAGATCACTGGAGATGAAAGGATGGACTGAAAGAGTTTGCATGACTGGGAATTGAACGTACAGGAGGATGAAAGGCATGCACAGGATAAAGTGAACTGGAACGATGTGGTTTGTATAGGTGTATAGGTAAATGTGCTGTTAGTGGACTGAACTAGGAAATGTGAAGCTATTCAGGGAATCCATGGAAATGTCTGTAGGGCCTGGTTGTAGATAGGGGACTGTCTGTAGTTTTGGTGCATTAAACGACAGTTAGAGAGTGGATATGAGTGAATGAGGACCTTCTTTGTCCGTTCCCAGCACTACCTCACTAATATGAGGTAGCACAATACCCAGTAAACACCTTGCTTAATTTCCCTTTCCAACCCACAAAATTCATGTTTTTCAAGTTATTTAAAAGGTATTCAACCTCACAATTTTAAAGATAATCATATTACAGAGATGAATCATTTCAGAAGTATGTTTTGTCAACTAATTATGATATAAAAATGTGTAAAGCTTGGTAAATCTTTCAGCACAGCGTGCAAACAGATGTAGGAATAAGGCATGAATGTTAAGAGAGTCGACACTGCATGTTTTATCATTCATTTCACCTACAGCAAAAAACAATTACTGATTATTGTTTCATTCTATAAAAAATGGTATAAGAGTTTAGTGTGTGAAAGGAAGATGCTGACAATAAATGTAAATAAAAATGAGGTTACTAGTATTAAGCAGTACAGAGACAGGTTACTTGGGTATGAGTTTGAAGGAAGTGGTTGTTTCATATGCCTTGAAGAGGACATGGCAGCAGATGGATAAAAATCATGAAAGAGAAGGTAAGTCATAAGATAGGTGATGAGGTAAAGGTTATGGGAACACAGAGAATTGTGTAGAAAGTGATGATACTATCAGAGGGGGCAAAAATTTGCATGTCTGAAGGTATAGTAGTCCCACTGATGTATGGATGCAAAGCCTGGGCTTACAGATGAGAATGTATAGATGATGGTGGATGGGCTGGTGATGAAATGTTTGAGAATATGTGGTGTGAGAAAGGTTGACTAAAGTAATGACGTGTAATTGCAAGTTGTGATAACAAGAGTATGGTTGACAGTTCTAAAGAGGATGTGTTGAAATGTTTGGACATAAAGAAAGGTGAGGAGAGGTTGACGAAGAGGATATATGTGTCAAAAGAGGACAGGACGGCCATACCTTAGGGAGAAGGATGGAATAAACATTTTTTTGAGTGTCTGATGCCTAAATATGCAGGAGGGTGAAATGCACACATGGAATAGATGAAGTGACATGCTGTCAATGGACTAAGCCACTGCATGTATATAAAAGAGGAGGAGGAAATCACAGACAGGTTTGTGGGGCCCGGCTGTGGATTCAGCGCATTACATGACAGCTAGAGAATAGATACGAGTGAATGATGCCTCTTCATGTGTTCATGGTGCAACCCTGCCAGAGCATGAAATTATTATAATCAATATAACACCTATGCCATAGCAGCAAAACTGTCTGTAAAATTACCAGCTACATCAGCCAGATGCAGTTATCAAGATCAGGCAAGCACTGGCAACACTGAACAAACTTTTGCTACTAAGCCTTCTCTCTCCTCATCTTGGTTAACTTTCAGTGCTGGAACTGTTAAGTGTTCATAATATATATTTCCATTCATCTGAAGACAGATCATAGTCATATACATAATTCAAGATCATCTGCCTGGTACTCCAAATCCAGCTAAAAGCCACTCAATTTTCTTCCTAGAAAACTTAAAAAAGTGCTCTCACTGGCATAGCTGAAGAATGACTCGACTGTGGGGAAATTCATCACATAATGCCACCTAACCCACCATTTTGGCTCGACATGCAGTCTTGAAATGAAGGTGCAAAACTCAGTGTGTAAACATCCCTTAACAGGTGTCACTCTGCTTACATAAATATCCTTCTTGAGATGTTAAGAGTATAATTTGATGCTGTGTGTGTGTGTGTGTGTGTGTGTGTGTGTGTTTACCACTACAATTATAAGTTACTTACTTCCTTACATGCAATTATTTCTGTAAATGCACTGGATGTTGAAGATTTCTCCACAAACTATACATTTACTGTATACTGGAAGGGAAGATTCCCTTGAATCATCTTGACAGCTCTCATTTAAGAGAATTCCTTTTGCTTGTTAGTTTCAGCTTTGACGTTAAATCTCTCAGCTAACTTGCTTAACACTCTGCATTCTCATTTCTCCACATATCTTCTCAATGCTTCTCTTATGTCAACATCTTCAACAACCTGGTAACATTTTCAAGATTTTTTTTTTTTTTTTAGTAAACTGCACCCTTGGAACTCTCTTTACACTATTTTTCTTTCAGTCTCAATATTCTCTTTACAATATCTTCCTTTTAGTGTCTCAATATTCTTTAATATATCTGTTTTTCTGTAACAATTATCTTAACTCTTACCAAATTTCCTAGTACATTACATTGCTGATATTTTAAAACAAAAAGTAATATAGCCATAATTCAAAGGCATTTCTGTGCATATCACCTTTTTCAACTGAACATAAGATTTCAACAATTTTGACCTATCTCATGAAACTGCTGAGATGCACAAAACCAGGCTCCATTTCCATGCCAGGGTCAGCAGGAGTCACTTCTGCATCACTGTAAGGGCTGATCCTTCAGAATCTTAAGAAAGATAACAAGTATCTTCAAAACAACCCATCTTTTCCACCAAAATGATGTGAACCAGCATTTCAAGAGAACCACCCAATACCATACCCTCTACAAATGCACAGGTGTTGTAACACGACTTTGCAAACCACCTTTAAATGGAAAACAATAATAAACGCAAACATCTTTAAGCAAGGTTTAGCTGAACATCATTAAATGAAAACTTTACTCTAGTAAACCAGAGAAAACATCAAGTCGTATAACTTTGCTGCCACTCCTGAATCCTTAGGCAACCTTCAGCAATACTTTTTCCATTAAAATAGTTATCTAATTCTCCTCAGGTGGCAATAAACCAACACTGACTTACAGTTAGCTTCAATTACGAAAGCGATGATTCCTTTTCCTCTAAAGTGAAAATCTTAACAAAAGAGGGAAAACTGCCTTTCACATCAAAAAGCTTGATTTTTCATTAATGGACTACATAAAAGTGACAATAAACAATCCATGAAATTTCCCAACCATGAAATGGTTGCCACAAATGGGGGAAGGGAGAGTCAAGCGAGTTCCTAGAGTATTTGATGATTTGATGATGGTAGGTGGTCAGAGTTGAGTTCATGTAGTGTTCACAAAGTTGTCCTTTGCAGTGCTGGTGTGCAAAACATAATGTCTAATAAGACTGGCTGTTGGAGGTGGTGGGATGGGAATAAGGCTGGCTGGTTGCATTGGCTTAGAATGCCAAGAGTGCTGTATCTTATCAGCAGTTCATCTCTGGGATCTTGGGGGTGGGTGCTGAGCCTGGGTGTATGGTAGATGTGAAATTTTCACACAGATTATGGTTCTGGTTGGATAATGTTCAATAACTAAGGAGTGTATTTGGGTAGGCAGGTGGTGAGGAGGAGATACGTAGGTAAAGATTAAAGTGTACTATGTATTATGTAGTTTTCTTTTATGGATGGTATTTCAAGCATTGTTTATCTGTGAATTGTTTTGTGTACCAAGACATGTAAATGAAAGGGGTGCTGAGGTCAACAAATGTTATAAGTCCTCCTTGTCCATGCTGTCTCTCGTTTTGGGATTGTGCAGTTACTAAAGGAAGGAAGTGTGGAATTAGAAGGAGGTATGGTTTCCAGGATGCAGGATATGAGCATGTTGTGTTCATGGAGAAAGCTGAGTATTTCTGTTTGTTTCTCATGCTACTAAAGTTATGTTAGATATCATCTGGTGTGAAGAGGATCCTGACAGCTGTCTGTGCTACATAGTAGTCTGACTGACAGCTTTACCCTTTAACCAGACCTCATCAACATTCTGTTTGCTCAGTGGGATACCTCAGACAGAACTATAATCTGTATCTTTACACAAAAACTCCAATTTTAGCTGATAAATGTGGTGGCAAAAGATGCCTCAAGCCTACTTATGCAATAATTACACAAAATTCTTCAATTACCCTTCTGCCATGGTATGGAGAGAATGTCACAGGAGACAGCTAAGTGTAGATGAAACTGAGCAGTATTTTCTCCATGTCTATGAAGAATCTAATGCCTCAGATGATCTATCTGATGATAAAAAGAACCAAGTTCATCACAACACCACATAAACAAGGTGGTGACATAAGAAACATGTTGACAACAGGCTGTTTAGCCCTCAGCACAATCCCAGAAATCATCTGCAAGTTATTTTCCTAGGGATAAGTTGAAACCCCTTTTTGCTTGTTTCTCTGTCATTCTCTTACTCGTCTGATTTTTTTTCATTTCCAAAGAGAAATTTTTCCCTTTACTTGAAAACACTTTTCAGATTCACTGGGAAATTCATAGGCCTGCTTAAAAAAAAAAATATTGGTTTATGTTTAGCTGATGGCTGGAGAGGTCTGTAAGTCAACTGTGAATGCTGGCAACTTACTTTATGGTGTAAAAAAGTATACAAAATGGGGACCATGAGTATATGGCTCTCTTCCCTTCATGTATAATGAAGAAATATATAGTACATAAATTACATTTGCATCTTTTTACATGCAGTGTTTATATATTGCATAGCTTTACTCACACTTTATGACTAACATTACCACCATACTTATATATGCAGTATCAAGGGGTCCTGAAGCACTCTAGGTAAAATCATATTCTTTTTCAAAAATGTCTGACACAACATGGGCAAAACACGCCCTCAATGCCATCTTGGTTAAGGGGGAAATAAAAAAGAATGGAAGGATTAAATAGTCTAAGTAGGTGTTTGTGGAAATCACTCTCACAGACAGAAAGGTTATTGGAAGATGGAAAGATGAAAAGGAGGGAAATCCACAGCTTCAATGTTCAAAGAAAGGAGGAGGTATCAAACAATCAATCCTTGTGTGGCCAGTCTCCTCACAGAACTATGGGAAGCAGCAGCAAGACAAATACCACAGGTCCATACCTTAGTGGCAAGAACACATACAGACACGTCACAAAAGCAGTGGCCATAATAATAGTGTAATGCCAGGAAAGAGCAACAGCAATACAACCAGAAGATAGGATGGTTTCAAAAAGGTGAGCCAGGAGAATTGATGAAACGAGAGGCTGGAGAAACTGTCTAAACACTATGGAATTTTACCAGATTACTTCGTCTCCACTGTGAGATTCTGCACAGGGAGACATTGTGACTTATGACAACAGAATTTAACCAGATTATTCATCTTCCATTCTGAAATTCCACTCTGGGAGAAATTGTGACTTATGACAACAGGTCTAAATTAAGACAAATATATTCCCCGAGTGAAAAAGAATGAGCACTAGAATGAGGGGAGGGTGGGAAAGTGAGCTTAGTGGATTCATCAGCACAGGTTAATAAAGTTACAAGATGATAAGAAAAGATCTAAGAGGGGAAGAGAGTAGACAACAGGAGAGAAAGGAGAGGAACACCACTGCTATGAAAAGAGGGAAAGTCACACAACCAACAACTACCACACTGGATCAATGTAAATTACAAAATGCCTCAGATAAATATGGCATATTCAGGTTTAAATGACATTTGTCTACATCTTTCTAATAAGGATATATGATACTATGTTAATATCAATATATATTTTTCATATATGATTGCTATTTACCATGTCAACAAGGAAGAGCCAGGTACAGGGGAATAGGCCTCATTTCTTTACATTCACTCTCCAACTGTCAATTAGAATGCCTAAAACCAGGGCCCTTACCAACCATCATTACAGTCATCAACAAAATATACTTATTCTCCACTTCCTCCCTTAGCAAGGTAGTGCCAGAAACAAAACCAGCCTCTTTTCCTCTCAACCAATCTCTACCAGTCACATACACCTCTTTTCCTCTCAACCAATCTCTACCAGTCACATACAATGTGTCTAAAACAAAACCCACTATACCATAGCATAACCCTTCTGTTGTTTTGCATGATCACTTCATAAACCTGATTCAACCCATGGGCAGCATATCTGCCCCTGTATACAAACAATATTTTCTTCACTCATCCTCTCCTTATGTACTAGACTAGACATCTCAGAAAATCCCCTCATTCTTACTCCACTTACTACCAGTAGTTGCACTGTCATTCTTTACGTTTCCCTCCTCACACCACATATTCTCCTCAAATATTTTTTTCAACACTTGCATCCACACAGCGTCATCAAGACAACTACGTCTTCATTATCCATCACTGCCCTCACAAACAGTGACTACTCTTTTGGCACACTCCTCAGTGCACTCAGGAACCTTGTCTCCTCATCTACCCTAAGGTTAAATTCAGCCCCAATGGTTCCATCCGCTCCCATGTATCTAAACCCACTTCATTTTCTTTGAGATCATTCCATTCAGCAACACTCATACACCCTGCTAAACAATATCACCTTACTTTTATTCATATTAACTCAACTTTCTCTTTTTCACATAAGAAACCAGCTTCTGCAGTTTTTCACTCATGTCTATCACTGAAGCCGTCATCTGCAAACAGCAAGTGGCTCACCTCCCAAGCCCCTTCACCCCCAGCAGTTGTAGATCCACACCTTTGTCCAAGAACCTTACATTTACCTTCATAAACAATGCATCAATACACACATTAAACATCCATGATGATGGTAGATTCACATTCACCAAGACCCACACAATGTCCTCCCAAACTGCTCACACACACACACAGAAGCCTTATTCCAAAGATAAAAATTCCTCAATGCATTTAGAAGTTTTTCTCACACACCATATGTTCTACATACCATCTCTAATCCCTTCCATAGATCCACAAATGCCACAGACTAATTGTTATCTTTCTGTATGTACTTCTCAAAGGATTATCAAGACAATCACCTGGACCACACATACTCTTCCACTCCTGAAGCCACACTGTTCCTCCCTTCTCTCATGCTCTCAGCATGCCACCATCCACTCAATCATTACTCTCCCATACCACTTCCAATTCGAGCATTCACTTTTGCCCCCCTTGCCTTTACATAATTACACTATAAAGTCATTCTGCCAGTTTTCAGGCACCTCACCTCGGCCATACGTACACTGGAAAACTTGTTAAACAATCCACATCACAATTAACAAATGTCATGGCAATAAAAGAAGATGCCAATTACCTCTTATGAATAAAATGACATTTGGTTTATCAATTTAATGTCTAATTTATGATTAATTGTCAATATCAATTATTAAGTTTGAATAAAAAAATGTCATGTGTCATCTTAATCTCACTAATCAATTTGCTTAAATCTAATTCAGTCAATAAAAGAATGACTACAAGTTTAATTACATTATTAAAAAACGTTGCTTAGGTGTGAATTAAGTGCTCCAATTTTACCTACTGTGTTGTTCTGTTGTTTCAGCAATTTCATCTACTTGTGTTGTTTTAACTGTTTCAGTAAGATATATGCTATGACAAGGAAATAGGTCTTTTTTTTTTAAGTACATCTATCATCTATTATTATTGTCGAGTCAATTATAATATTACAGGCTACATGTCTCAGTTTCACATACTCTGCCAGAATTTATGGCTACATTCCAAGTGACCAGCATATGACTGTCTCTAACATAAGACTTGTTCCATATCAGAGACAACAATCTCCAAAATCCTGTTGTGGTGTTCAAGAGTAGACCAAAAATTTCTCATGTTTAACTAGTTCTTTACTGAAATTCTGTCCTGCCTGTAATGTCTGGCAGTATCTAAATATTCTTTTCCATTAAGCTCTTAATGCCTCTAGACGGGTATACATACAAGCTAAGTGATGCCTCCATGTGGATATCTAAACCAAGTAAAATTGCTGAGGTGGCACTGCATGATAATTTCTCCCCACAGCCAGTCATCCTCCAATCTTACCAATGACAGCACATTTCAAGAGTTTTCTAGGACAGAAACTGAGCAGCTTTTTACCAGATTTAGAGGACCAGGCAGAAGATGCTCTTGATTTAATTGACGATGATCTGCTTTTGGTTCAAGTTGAGAGTAATCTTATGGTGAGCGAATCTTACAGTATCAAAAGTTGACTGAAATGATGCAGAACATGGTTTTACAAGAGCGTTGGAGGCAAAGTTGCAAATGCCCACCTGAAAGTGACATCACTGTGCTTGACTGGTGCAACTGGTAATTCCCCAAGCTTTCAGTGTTTCGCTGACAAAAAACTATCAATGAATCACATTGATCAGAGCAAGAAAAGATTTATAATGAGACAAAATGTAATCATAATCAGTAATTTGGTGTATGTAAAATAAATGATAAAACTGATGGCATTCAATAATGATCACCACAAAGTACAGCAACGTTAAGAAGTATGCTGTAAAATTAGTTCTGAATAGTAATGTGACTGTTTGCAACTCTTATAAATCAGTTTCATCACTTCCTGAACGAAATTCTCGACATATAATTTTTCTACCTGTAATTGAAGCCTTGTGCTTGCTGGTACCATTGCATGATCAGAATAAAGCTCATTTGCAGTGTCAGTTCTTTACAGAGACTGAATTTTCAAAGCTCAACTTTCAGAAGTTTTGAGACTAAGATCCTCTTAAAAACTGGCTACCTAAATCTAAACTTGCCTTAAGAGAACAGAGCACAGAATCTGGTTTACAGCACACACGAACTGAATATGCACAGAACTAAGTGTTTGTAAAGAAACGGTCATGTCCTGCAACAAAAACTGATCTAACACTTATTTCATAATTTCCAGGTCAATTCTTCAAGGAAGACTTTAATTACATCATTAAATGATTTCTTAACCAGTTCATGCATTCCCATCTTGTGCATCAGTTTCTCAAGTCTTGAAATCTCTTTTAGAGTGATATGATGTTCTCTAGAGAATAATAATTCAATCTCACTCTATAGATGCAACATCTGCAACAAATTGTAGGAATCATAACTGTATTAAATGTCTAGACTTAGCAAGCTTGGAAAAGATAGGAACATGAATTAGATCAGAGCTTTCCAAATGCAAGACTGCAGCGAAATTTGAATCCCAGAATTGTTTAAAGACAAAAACTGTGGAAGGACAACTTAGTCAGCACCGTCCATACCACTTCTCTGGGAATCAACATAAAACATCTACCCTTAACACATGCTTTCTTGTTACAACTGCTGGGATTTCCTCACTTATATACATATCAGCCTTGTCCAACTGCTCCACTACAAAAGGTACAAGTATGACTTAACATGATTGCATTGGAATTATTTCAAATTCTTTAGCTGCAAGCAAATTTAGTGATACCTGTGGATTCAGGATATAAGCCCCTTCAAGACAGAACTCAGGTTGGCATCTGCCCCATTCTCATATTACTAAATCTTCCGATTTAAAGCAGCTTACAAAAAATATTTTCCACAAGTCTCTTATCTAGCTGATTAACCACATCAGCATCCTCCATTCCTCTCTGCATCATTACTTACAAATATCTTCCTCCACCTTAACTCAAATCTATCTAATAGATACATTTCCAGTAAGGAAAATGAGGATACTCATCTTGACGTCATCAATACTTCATTCATAACACTAATTTCTCCTTTGCGTGCTTGTCAAACCATGACATAAAATTTCTAATATACTTCCTAAGCTGTTGCAGTTCTTGCCAACAACAGAAAATTAGGAGAATTGCAGTCATAAAACAATCTGGCAAAGGTTTCGTTTATTATTCCACACTACAAATAGGTTGCAATAAAAAAAATAAATATGTATGGAATGTGTTCAACTTTGTAGTTGCACTTCCTTATACAGTGGTTGAACCTAAACTTATAATGTAACAAGAGGTATCTAAACAAAAGCATGAGCACCTAACTTATCAAAACCATCAAGTTTATGCTGTCTCAGGAATCTAAGTCAATGTAACATGTGGAAGCAAGTCTATAAAGAGACATCATGTGGTGATTCCAAAGGAATTATCTAATTCATTGTCTATTTACATGCAACATGTTCAATTTGTTTTCTGTATGAAATATCAAATATTTCTACTAGACACCTAATGTCTTTTGAAGTATTATGGAAAGAATTTCCAACCCTACTGACTTCCCTTCTTACACTGAATCTGTTGCTGTCTATTACTGCTTCTCCCAGTATATGGGGTTATAATATCAAGAGCTTAGCCATCAAGATGACCAATCAAGCATCCAATGTCTAGTTACAAATTAGCAGTGACACATCAAACCCACCTCCTCAAGCTGGGATATCAAATATATGCACCTAAAATAATGCTCTTCTTCTTACAAACTCTTAAACTCCTTCAACCAACAAATAAGTATTTCTGAATAACTAAGATATTTCTCTTCATCTAATAAAACTCTTGAAAAGCAAACAATAATTACGATAATCACTTTTCATAAGATATCTAGGTATTACCATAAACTCCCATCTGCAAAAGGAAAATCTGGTGCTCAAATGCAAAAACCTTTGGTCCAAATCAATTTTGCAAAACTAGGGTTCCTATCATTACTCCCTGGGGATAACAAAGGGGAATGATGCCAATTCCCCAAAGGTAACCTGGCTGCCAACGTACAAAATTCTTTTTTAAATCAAGACTTTGATTGCACGTATCTTAAAAAAAATCATGACAATGGTTTACTTTTTCTAACACCTATATAATCATTTAGCATTTTCCCCTCAACATTTTACTCATATGCTTTAGTTGTTCAAAATAATTTATACATGTGAGCTTTCAGAAGCATTATCCAAAAGAGGGTTCCCAACAAATTCAATTATCCAAAAGAGGGTTCCCAACAAATTCAATCAAGTTAAGAAGCACTTTAACACATCACACATCACATCAGAATACAAATGATTTTTTACACATTACAGCAATTATTTCACTTTCCCCAAGTTGACTATATGCTGATACTTATTTTCAGAATCATGTTGCATGAAAACATCAATAGCTTACTGAACCTTATGTTTCACTGACATAATACAATAAACAAAGAGCCAAAATACTTTCCGTAGGACTTAAAAACAATAAACCACATGATGTCTCAGAAATACACATTAAATGGAACACTCACCATCTGGGGTGGCCGAGAACCATCTCCAGTAAAGCTTTCCATAGGAAAGCTCTGGAGACTTCCATCTCCCTCCCATAGGGACACAGAGTTCTGTGAATAAAATCATGCATTCTCTTAAAATTCATCAAAAAATAATTCTTGAGCTAAAATTTCTCATATACTCTGTATTTTCACTGTTCATACAATTTCTGACATTCAAATATGATAAAACATGTACATTATCTTCTATCACTGAGATCAGCTCCAAGATTGAAACTAATATCCTTCCTAAAAATATTACAATTTAAATACCAAATATTGCAAAAAGAAATGAAGACAGAGTATAGAATTCTATTTTTTCATCCCCAAATCATTGTTTCTCCAACATTCACATATCATACATCAAAGTAATAAGCACAACATCAGTGAGAATGAGAAATGAAGTGGTAAAAAAGATGCAGTTTATGATACTTGGAATAATGTGTAAATTATTCATCATCAATTTAGAAGTAGTTGATCAGCAGGAACCAACCAGAAACATATATTATCAGTACTACCCTCCTGGGTTTAGGGAGGGTTAGTGGTGGCTGCATGGTGAGCCAATATTTCAGTGGTTGTCAAGTTGCGCTTCTCTCACTCAGGTAGATGTCTTTTCTTTCTACTTCACCCAAATATGGACTACTAGCATTCTGTCCACAAATATACAATCTTTCCTTGTCACACACAAAACATGACAACATCTAACTCACAAACTCAATACTCATAACTCTAGATTTTCTTATGGTGAGCACTATACACTAGTCCTGCCTTTTAGAAACATGGCAGGATACACAGAAGTAGTAGGTAAAAACATTAAGCAGAAGCATTAAATAGAAGAAGTTAGTACAAACATTAGGTACAAGCTTCTAGAAACACTGTGATAGAGATGCATTCAGCAACTGGCCTGTTCAGAGTGTATCAGAGATACAGACAGACAGATGGAACTCCAGTTCTATACAGTGGATCAACTACATATGCTGAGGTGAAATATAAAATTCCACACCCATAAAAGCATACTGAGTTAAGTACCCTCAAATGCCTACATCCACACTCTACTTGTCGTGTGGAATGCAATGAAATCAGAACCCCCTATGCATAACCTGGTCACAAAGACCTTTCCGTGGTTTCTCCAACTGCTTCATATCCCATGGTTCAACCCATCGACAGCATGTTATTCTTGCATACGTGGAGTCTGACAACACCCAGAGGAAAACATACATAAATATACAACAAACACCTGAACACTTACCCCCTGTAAACCAGATGAGCCTGGTATGGCTTGAGCAACAATATCTTCCATTGACTGTGGCTGTGAGGCAAGCATCTGAGGATCAAATCCCTGAGGCCCTCCACTACCCCCTCCTGGATCACTACGAGAATCACCTTCAGGAAGAGGGTCAAAAGAAAACTGAGATTCTATGATCTCTTTTGTTTCCGTTACTTCTTCTTCAACTTCCTGGGGTTCTTCCTTAACACCAGGTTCATCTAATATTACCTAAAAACCAAATGAAACATTTTAAATAAATTTGTTTTACACACTTATTCAACTCCTACATGACAATACATGAAAAATATATAAAGAAATTTTTGTAGGTTAGTGCCTTTTTTTTTAATTACTTCCAATTCAACTAATTTTTTTTTAAGAATGTTAAGTAAAAAAAATATCATCTTGTGAGCTGGGTACACCTGCCATTATTGCTAGCCCACATGTCTGGGTTTAGGGAGTCTCAATTCAGAAAATAAGATTCCCACAACACATACATACGGCGTTGGATGAAAGCAAAATATTTACATCCACTTTCAAAAAGATATGCAGGTTCATGCAGGTGAATGGAACATGAGGATTAAATGTAAGTAAAAGAATAGGAGTTCTATGAATCTTTAAAACTTGTAAAATCTTACAGTTCAAATGTAACAACCTTTTACAATATGAAAATTGATAAGATTTACACAACTCTAATTTGCACACCATTTTCTAGGAACACATCCCAATGCAAATAAAAGGGAAGGAGTACTGTACCAAAGTAAGGTTGCTACTATTGCTTTTAAATGCAGTAATTCAGTAAAATTTATATGTACAATAAGGTTCCTCTGCATTTCCTTACATATGACATTTCCTGCAACAAAGCATCATTTGTATAAAATTGCCTATGATCATAATTCTTGATTTTCATTGCTGCAAAACTTTATAAAGTGAAGGTTCATACACCATGAATCCTCTGTAAAATGTACAAGTTTTAAATGCGACTCCACT
Source organism: Panulirus versicolor (assembly GCA_032361705.1). Lineage (NCBI taxonomy): Eukaryota > Metazoa > Arthropoda > Malacostraca > Decapoda > Palinuridae > Panulirus > Panulirus versicolor. The sequence goes on along the minus strand of JAUUDZ010000036.1, from coordinate 416,085 downwards.
TATATGAGGAAAAATGATGTGTGATCCTAGAAAAATTCTGTGGTTGCCCAACTGAGGTGAGAAACAGAAAAAAGAAGAATGGACTAGTGGTATAACAGCATTTTAAGAAACTAGCTAAATGAAGGCCTTCACAGGCCTTCTAAGCTAAGGCTGCAAGTGGCTTCAGCAACAAAAGAGCCTGCATCACTAACTTAGCTTGCTTTTGTTTTGCTCAATTATATGAAAGAAACCGATAAGAAATGTTACAAAATGGCTCAGCTGTGTAACAATAAATCACAAACAAGAAATCTTAGTATCCCTGTTTTCTCTCTGCCAACTTTGCCAAAGACCCCACTTGTCAATTAAACATCAAAACATCTAAAAACAGTTCCATATAAACATACATCTCAGCTTTCTATGATTTTCAAAAAAAGAAAAAAAAAAAAAATACACAGAACCTTTGGTTACTTTAATAATTATGTAGAAATGAGACACAGAATCATTTTTCCACAAACCACCACTCATTTATGACTGTCATAAACAGATTAAATAACAAGACAAAAAATAATATAAACATATTGCCAACGAAGCAATTATTTATGAAAATATCAATCAATTATGAAGAAAATAATAAAACAAAACCAAGTGAAAGTGCTCTCACCTCAGGTACGGCCTGCTGTGATTGACTAGACGTCTGCTCGCCACCCCGATGCTGTGACTCTTGCGCATTGGGGAGATTCGGCTGTTCATTACCTTCACTATGACCTTGACTACATTCCTCTGACACAGATTCAGAGGCACTCCCAGCAGAAGGAGAGGGAGAGGTCGTTGGAGCTGTTCTGGACACAGCAGGGGATGGAGTTGGGACTGAGGCACTAGCAGACTGTCTTTGGGATTGAGTGGAGCTCACTGGCGTGTGCTCTCTTGTTTCTCTCTGTTGGTTCTGAGGTGGTCTTGCTTCCTCATCTCTCTTTCTTCTTTTAGCTATAGGACTATCTTCTCTACCACCAGAACTTCTTTTACTTTCTCTACTATCTTTAGTGGGAGCTTCATCAGGTACTGCAAGGCCTTTAATCATCAAACATTCAGCAGCCTTTATTAGACCAGCCAGTTCATTCTGTAACACATTCACTTCACCTACATACATATAGTTCAGAAGAGCCTCTAATTCTTCATGTCTAATGTCTTTTAACACTATAATTGGATGTTTACAGTTTGTCCTTTCAAACATTTGTTCAAAGTAATCACTACAAGTTGATAAGACCAGTTTGTGGACTGGGTAGAATTTTCCATCACAGGCAATAGTCACATCACAATACGATTCCTGGAAATATAAGACATATCAATGTTACTTTTAGTCTGAAAACCTCACTACATTCTGATTCTGCATAAAGATATCACTTGCTCACTCTTTGAACTTTATGCATATACAAGCAAAACTACATCTTCCCATGTTCTATCCTCAATTCATCCATAAAGAAAAAACAGACAATAACTCAGTTCTTTTACCTTATTTCATTTTCCTTTTAAACCTCTACAGCAAAACATGTCATTCTTTATCTAAATACCAATGTCAAGCATTTTTTAATAAGCTGAAAAATTTCGTTTTTCAGAATCCTAAATTCAGCCATTAAATCCCTGAATTTCATGCAATTTTCTTCAAAATCATAAATCCAGCCATCCACTTCCAGAGTTTCATACACCCCCTTGGTGGTGATGGTGTTGGGAGAGAGAGAAAACTTCATGCAACTGTTAGGCAACCTGCATATTCAGTGCTTGAGGCCTGAATATGCAGGAGGGTGGAGAGAGTGCTTGGAATTGAGTGAAATGGAGTGTAATATAAAAGGGGCAACAAGCTGTCAGTGGATTGAACCATGGCATATGAATCCTGATCACTCACTCTTTCTGTCCTTTTATTTCTCACTCGATTTCATCTCATTCCACCAAAGACTGCCCTTTCCCAATATTCCACATCCCATATCAATATAAAAATCAACTCTTAAGGTATAATGTACTTGAACCTAAAACAATCATGGTGTTTTAGTCTAAAAACATGAATGGGAAAGGCTAAAGTTCTAAGAGTTTTTTCCAAAATAATAAGAAAAATTCCAATGTTTACCTTGCTCCTGATAGTGGAGAGGATATGGAAGAAAGTGCTGCGGTGGTTGTTCCACTTCAGAGACAACAACCCACTCGCCATGGTTATCTGTAGAATATAATATACACTGGATAAGCAGTATTCCGGGATATTATCAAAAAAAGTCATCATTTCCTAAGATAAATGAATTCCTTGTATATCAAAACAAAACCAATTTTCTATAAAATCAGCTTTTTAAGGTTTTCGAACAGGACACTTTTAATCAATATTACAATAAACTATACTTGCAATTCAAGAAACTTCAATGCTGACAATGTTCACTATGTTAAGACACTATCCCAACTGACAAACTGGAAAAAATATCACATTGAGGGTATGCTCCAAATCCCTAGTTATTAGCAATGGGAGAGATTTTACTATAAGTTCACTTTTCCTTCCCATCAATTTCCTGCTCTGAAGGTACTATAACTCTCTCTTCTTTAGCCAAAGGAACTCTGGTTCCTGTTTCTCCTCCATCTTGGATGACCAACATTCCTTCATCCCCTGATAGTTCCTCTTACTAATCCTATGCCCATTCCTGTAATCTCTTTTCAGACTGTCCAAAAAGCACTACTTTCTCTGGACACAAGCAAGGTTTATGGTCCTTATGGCATTCATCCCTGGGTACTGAGAGTGTGCCTCTGAACTTGCCCCTATGCTTGCTCACCTCTTCTGTGTCTATTCAAAAACCAAAACCTTTCCTTCCCCTGGATGCATGCATTGATACATCCCATCCCTAAGGAGGGTGAACATTTTGACCACTATTGTCCAACTGCTTTGACATCCACCTTTTCCAAAGTCTTTGCATCCACCTTTTCCAAAGTCTTTGAATCCCTCCTAAACTCCACTACCCTTTAACACCCCAAAAATCACACTTCTCTCTGATCACCAGAACAGCTTCTGTAAGGCAAGATTCACTGGTGATGTTCTTCCCTATCTTACTTATGTCTGGTCACCATCCCTAAATGATTTGGGGAAGCCATGTGAAGTCACCCTTGACATATCAAAGACTTTTGCCCGGGCGTGGCATCAAGGTCTCATCTCTAAGCTCCCCTCTTTTGGCTTCCCTCCCTCACTTTGCTCCTCCATATCTAGCCTCCTCTCTAGCCAATTTATCTCTGTGGTTGTTCATGTATCAGCCTCCTCCCTTTTCTCCAACAACAGCATGTCCCTCAAGGTTTTGTCCTGTCCCCTTCACTTTTTCTTTCTTTCAACAATTTCCTCTCCACAAATCATCCTAAGCACCCATACGCTGATGACTCAACACTACATTCATCCTCATCCTTCAATTCTGTCCCCTCATCTCTCACTCAATCTGCATCTCATCTTGACACAGCTTCCTCAATAAACTCAAGCTTGGACAGGATACTCAGTGGGGTACACAAAAGCTTATTAAGTTTAATGCCTCCAGAACCCAGTTTCTACCCCCCTCTCCATTGAAAACCCTTCACAACTCACGTCTCTCCTTTGATGGTTCTGTAATTACACCTTGACTCAATGAACATATCTGTATTACTGTAACATCAACACTTTCTTGGAAACCCTACATTATAGGAACGGCCAAGTCTGCCTCTATGAAACTGGGAGTCCTATTTCAATGTCGAAACTACTTCTTTTCTGAAGTTGCTCCGTTTATGCAAAGGATTGATTCCTACTTGTATAGAGTGCTGCTCTCACATTTAAGGTAGTTCTAGCTCTACATCCTGACTTGACGGTGTTGAGTCGAAAGCAGTCTGCATTACAGAAAGTCCAAGGCTAACTTTCTAACTTGACTCTCTTGCCCTGTCACAATGTTGGTTCACTTTCCCTCTTCTATAGGTATTACTTTGGTTTCTGATCCCAAGAGCTGGCTACCTGTATGCCAACACCACTAGCTAGACCACACAATACTCAACAAGCCATTGTGTCACATGATTATTGCATGGCCATCTGCAACTCAAGGGTGAACCATTTTGATACCTGCTCCTTTCCCTACACATTAAAGTTCTGGAACTCTTTTACCTTCTCATGTCTTTCAATATAACTATGACCAAGCACATTACAAAAGAAAGGCTTTTCAATTTTTTCAAAAATTCATACATACTTTCCCTTGTCTTTTCTTTTTCCACTTCATAATTCTCTCCATATTTCAATTAAGGCCCGGCCTTAGTGTGGACTTTAGTCCGTGACTGGAGCTTTCAATATATAAAAAAAATTTACATTTAAAAAAATGCACATGACAGCAAGAGATTAGTCATAAGCAAATGCAGCCTTTCTTCGTCTGTTCCAGGCACTACCTCTCTATCTTGGGAAACAGAAAACAAGTATGAAAAAATCTATATATATATTAACACCTCAGCCACCTCCCAGGTTCAATGCATAGTCTTGAAACTGAGGTGCTTAAGTCCACGCATAAATATCTGTCAACAGGAATAATCTCACTAGTGAAAATAACCATCTGGAGGTTTTAAGGAACTAAGGAAAAGCAAAGATATGTGTGCACAGTTTATATATATATACATGTTGGGCGAAATTAGATGTCTACAGAGAATCAAAGTTCAAATCAATGCTTACGAGCTCAGTCCAACACTGTGTCAGATTCCTCTTTCTCTACAGACATCTGAATTAATTGTTTACACTTCATTTTCCATTCATAAAATTTCATTAACTGACCTAGACATCTGACGCATTAAAACAGGCAGTATATTAATGTTACTACTTTAATTTCACATACATTATATAAACACAACTTTTCCCTCTCCCTCTTAACCCTAATGCTAACAACTTATTCAATGTCAAAAGGTCAGTTTTTAAGCGAGGGTAAATCTCACACTCTTTAAATCAATTTCCTGTGGCTAGAACGATTCCATAAGAGCAGAACACACATCTATTTTATTAACTTTTTACTAGTCTTGCATTTCATGACAAAGCTTTTTACTAACTTTTATAACTGGTGTATTTCTTTAATCCAATGTTTATGAAAATCAATTTGAAGGGCAAATGCTTTGAAAACAACTTTACTTGGATACAAATCTTTGATTTATAACCACTTTTGTATATTTCTATATTTGAACTCGGGCAATCTCTTATTCTGGTATATCTGAGGGTTTTATCACACTCCAATTACAATGCAAAATACTAATGTTCATACCCACCTGGTTTTAATGAATAGGTCATTACACAGCATAATTCTGAGACTAAATTAATGAATTCATACCTACCTCATCTATGTTCTTGTTCTGTCCCCCACAATTTCATTCATGTCACACCAACCCATACACTATTTTCTCATTCTGAAGCTGGAAAAAAAAAAAGGTTCTTGAAAAGCAATAAGCTCTACTTCATACCCTGACATTCACAATCATTAAAACTGAGGTGTGTAATCTACACCATTACCGTTCCTCTGTCAGCGAACATCAAGCAGGGGCTGAGGTGGCTTTATACTGAAGTTCTATTGGGGTCCACTTCATTCATTCCATTCCCTCAGACATTTATAAGTAGTTTCCAGCTTGTCTGACTGGTGCAGCGTCTGGTGGAGCTCCTTCAGGGGGTAAGATTGGGTGTCTGTGGCAATGAGACAACAAAGGGAGGAGAGGAAGGGTCACCAAGGTGTCGCACTCCAGCAGCTGCGCCGCCGCAGCCGCAATGCCGCTCACCTCGCGTCATCTACAGCGTCACCATTTCCGACCTATACAG
>JAUUDZ010000036.1:340624-351376 GCA_032361705.1 Panulirus versicolor | reverse complement strand
AATAATACATCAGGCAGGTGATGGTGTGTGTGTGTGTGTGTGTGTGCGTGTGTCTGTGTGTGTGTGTGTGTGTGTGTGTGTCATTGTTATTCCTACATCCTGAAGGTCGCTGCTCACTGAGGTGGACGTTGTAGTATATATGTAACCACTGTAAATGATCAACATGTCGAAATATCTCGGCTGATAAGAGGTATCTACCGGGCCATGTATGTGTATGCAGGCCAGTCCTTCTGTCCCCCCCCCACAGTCAGTACACTATGGTCAGCCTCCAAGTCACCGGCAAAAACCTCACAAAGGTACTTGTCCATTTACGAGCGTCAAGTGTACGTCGTAGTGTGTGTGTGTTTGTGTGTGTGTGTGGCTGAGGGCGGTCGCCGTGAGGCAACGCTTCCTGGCCATCACTCGCCCCAGCCAACTGCCTCAGGCGGGCAGGAGGGTCGGCGAGAGACACACACGTTACTCACGAACGCCTGAACACCACAAGACTGAGGTGGGTGCAGTGGCGATGCCCGCCCCTCCTGGGGTCGGAGGTTGGCTCCAACAGCTTCGGCAGATAACACACCACCACACCTGACCCCCATCCGGCTACAGCGGAACTATCTGTAAACTACGGCTATACCAAACCATCGTACGGCCAACTACGGATACATCAAATCTGTAGATAACCACTATACAGCGAACGACGGATATATTAAACCTGTAGATGACTTAATGTACAGTCCAGTACATATTTCTCTTTAAAGTCTTTGTTTCATTATAAACAACTGACATGGCAATGTGGGTCACATCATCGCCTGTCCTCACTAAGTAGCCCCCATCAACTCGGGTGCGTCGCTTGGATTCTCCTCACATGCACAAAAACCCGGGCAAACTGAAATTCACCGGTGCTCGTCTCCCGTCCACACGCTCAGGGAGTCACAGCAGACGTCGACCTGGTGTCAGAGTAAACGATGCTTAGACTGAGTCGTCTGGGGATGACGCAGGGTGTTAGAAGAGGACTTAGAATGGCCCGGGTGTGGCAGAGTGAGAGGTAGGTCACAGGTGTTGGAGGTCAGTCAGAGGGCGTTAGGTGGGGAGGGAGGAGGTAGGGAGGGAGGGAATGGGAAGTGTCACGTACTTACTGAAGGAGTTATCGACCTGGGCAGGGCAGGGGAGGTGAGGGGTCTCGCCGTTCATGACTTACCCTTTGATTCATATTCTGCTCCGGGATGATGAATGCTCAAATGATAACCAGTTTGCTGCACGCCCCTGCCACACTCACACCATCCACTCCCTCCTTCCTATGACGAACCACAGCCACCCCCAAAAGTGACGACATACATCCAAACAAGATAAGTCGTGTATACGCATGTACGAACGGTCTAAGCCAAGAGAGGAGAAAGAAATAAAGCCAGCATTTATTCATGGAGGCTGGAGGTAAGCCATGCCACTTCGTCATACATCACACATCATCGCTCGATTACCTTGGCACCAGCAGCAGCCGGGATGGGCGCGCCCGGCGGATGTGAACAATGGCCCAAATATTTACTGTGTAACCTTCCTTCATGTCATCGAGACGGGATTCCTTACACGTTACTCGTATCACTAACTACATCTGATTCTTAGGCATAATTGAATATATGTATTATTATCATATATTGTACTTGATCGCCCTCTCCTGCTTCAGCGAGGTAGTGCCTGGGGATAGGGGAGAAAGAATACTTACCCCATATTCCTTGCATGTCATAGAATGTGACTAAAAGGGATGGGAGTTGGGGCTGGAAATCATCCCCCCATGTTTTTACTTTTTCCAAAAGAACAAACAGAGAAGGGGGACAGGTGAGGATTTTCCCTCTAAGGCTTATTTTTCTGTTCTTGGATGCTACCTTGCTAATATGGGATATGGCAGATGTTTATGAAAAAATTAGTTTTTTTTTGTGTTATACTTGATTGTCATTTTCCACGTGAGCAAGGAATACACATGCCATTTTCAGCCATATAATAAGTATTCATATTTTTCATTGAATTTAATTAGTCTCTCTCTCTCTCTCTCTCTCTCTCTCTCTCTCTCTCTCTCTCTCTCTCTCTCTCTCATATAGTCATTTTAATAAGTTCAGTGATTATAATGATTTTTCTTTTTGATGCAGCACAAAAAGGAAGAAAAGGAGCGTCTGGCTAGGGTGGGAGACTGGTCGGAGCATGTGAGTTCGTCAGGAAAGAAGTACTACTATAACTGCCGTACTGAAGTTTCTCAATGGGAAAAGCCTCCAGAGTGGCTAGAATGGGAACGAACACGTGCCAAGGAAACTTCCAACAGATCACACGACAAAAGTTCTGCTAGGCAAGGTTTGTAAATATTAATTACTCCTCCTGTATCATTTATGTCTAGCACATAGATCAGACAAGTGATAAAACCATTAGACCTGTAAAAGGGTCACCAACCAATTGAATTTTTTGCCCTTATGTCTGTGTGTTGTAATTTTAGGAAACAAATATTAGTGTGGTCTCTTCTCAAACTAATTTAGCTTGGTTTTGGTAATGTTATCAGGAAGCCTAATCCAGTTTTCAGTATCCTTATTTACAAAGATGTATTTTCTCGTGATCTTAAGCCCCATGGTAATTTGTGTTCTTTCCATGCGGCATGCTTCTTGTTTCCCTTTTGTGTTCATCCCCATGTGTGCAGAAATTGGAAATAAAATAAAATAAAATCCATTCATAAAATGAAAGATAAATATCAAGGTGGTGTGATTGTGCTTGAAGCTTAACATCAGGAAACATAATAGAATAGCTTCTGATGTTGTACACATGAATCTTTGTAAGCTTAGTCAGAGGAAGAAGTGAAAAGAATTTTGAGCCATGACAGTAGTGTTTATGGGAGGAGGATGCTGTGAGTCAATGCAGATGCAAGTAAGATGCTTGTTTTTGAAAAGGATGGGAGATCAAGATTGTAAGTACAGTTTGCAGGATTATGAAGTTGCAGATAAGTTTAGATACTTGAGGTTAAGGTTGAATAAGTATGGCTGTAGGAATGTTGAAGTTGAGCCTTGGGTCTTGCAAGGGAGAAAAATTGGGTATACAGTGAAAGCTCTGGTGATTGGCAAAAACTTGAGGATAAGGGTTGCAAGACGCTTAAATGAATGAGTTTTTGTCCCATTGCTAATGTGTATATGTGAGACCCAAGTGTCATGTGTATATAAGTCAGGATAAGTAAAAAATAAGAGTAGTAGAGGTAGGTAACTTGCATAGTATTGGTAGAGTTTGGAGGAAAAATTAAATTAAGAAAACATAAGGTTGTGTGGTGTAAAGAAATATGTGGAAAATTCATGAATGAAAGTCATGGAGGATGTTATGATGATGTAGAGAATATGCAAATGATAAGCAGGTCAAGGAGATATATAGCAGTGCAGTGGATGGTATATGGAGAAGATGTAAATCATGAAAGAGATCCATATTGTATCATTGTGAAGTAATTGATTAGGGATTGTGATATTTCATAAGGAGATGCTAGAGGAGTGACAGAATCAGATGCATTGGAAGCAGTTTGTGTATTAGGTGATATGAATGGATGAATTATGTTAATGTGTAAATTAAATATGGGAGAAGCACTTCCATTGTTGAAAGTACACTGTGATGCACTGAGTATGGATAAAGGATAAGTTTGAATGACTTTGGAGGCTATTTATTGTACCTGATCCACCCCATGAATTTGTAATGAGTAATAGTGACAGTTAAATGGAACTTACATCTTTGTGGTAAACTTTTCTTAATGAGAATGTGCATTCTGTACTTTTCCAGACAAACATTCCAGTTTGGGAGAGAGTTACCGGGAAGGACGGGACATCAGGGATGGTGAACGGGACAGAAATGAAAGAGATAGGAGAGAAATATATCGAAGTGATGACATCTATGACAGAAGAGATTCTAGAAAATATGGTCAAGGTATTTACACTCCTACTTCAGCTTATAATTTCACTTTTCATGCTTTCCCTTATGTTTTGTTTCATTACTCTGAATATTTTTTATGCACCATAGTTTTATTAAACTGAGTTGAAAAGGTTATTGTTTCTCACATTATGCTGTTAGGTTTTCTTATTTTGAATATTTTGTGATTAGCCATTAACACCCATTAAAATTTAATATGTGGGAGAATGTAACATTGGAAAAATGTTTGCAGTGATGGCTTCCTTTTTGCCATTAATGCATTTTTCTTATGCCCCTGTTTGTACAATTCAACCTACATATGTCACATAGTCAAGCTTCACGGGGTTTGTAAGCATGGCTGATTCACATCTTTTCTGATGTTGCATCCACACTCATTTCTTTCTTATTGCAGAAGTCAAAGTACAGTGATTTGCACAACTGCACCAAAGTTTACGATATTTTGTTGTGATGGTGGTGCAAGAATCTGTCTTAACTAACATCCTTACCTTCATTCCCAGTTCCATGACTTGGATCAGATACATACAGACTAAAAGGGGCAGGAGCAGGGTGGGCTGGAAATCCTCTCCTCCTGTAGTATCACTTTCTGAAAGTTGTAACGGAAGAAGGGAAGGAGCCAAGTAAGGAGTTTTCGGTGAAGGCTTAATCATATGATCCCGATACTGCCTCACTCAGGTGGGAAAGGTGAGCAGGTATAGAAATGATAAAAATTAAAAGTAAATAAAGATGAATGCCAAAAAAGTAAATAAAAAATGAAGAACAATTGGAACAGGGTGGCTGATTGAGTCACCTTACAGCTTGGGCAGGAATTTGGTCAGACTTCATACTGTGTTGCAGTCAGACACATGCATTGTGTTGTGAGTTTCAGAATGTTCCTTAAGCATTCAGCCTCAGCCTCAACTGGGTCTCGTCCAAAGAAGTTAAGATATGATTATCATTGCAGCAGAGGCATGAAGTAACAAATGAAATTGAAAAGGTAAAACCAATGAAGGAATTAGTGTTAAAGTATGATGTGTCCATGTACACAGCTTATGTTCTTAAAACTAAAAGAAAAAGTGAAAAGTTTAATGGCCAATATCTATGAGGATGGTAGCAACAGTAAAATATGCCCAAGGCTGACAGATGCCCTGGCCCAAATTGTGATTGGTTCTAATGGTGATGGTTGGGATTTTAGAGTGAGTATTTTGGAATTTGCCATAGTATTCACTTATTGGAAGTCACTGGTGAGAAAGAAAATTATGTTTTGCACAAGAGAGAGAGGGTTTGGTTAGAAAGAAAATGGTGCTATGTATAATGGAAATATCCAGTTCTGAAAGTGGGAGAGGGAGAAGGTGTAAGTTTTGTATTGTGGGATTGTATGTGGATATGCATGCTTGTTAGGCTTTGAAGCTGTATGATAACGTAATTAAGTACACAAAATTATTGGCTTTTTCTCAGGAAATAAGTTTACTTAGAATAATATTATTAATGATATTTCCTCTCATGGTAATTGCCTCTCTGACCATAACAAGGTAGCACCTGGGAAAATTGATCGGAGGCATAATATTGCACATAGGAACTGTCTAGGTGTCATGTATAATGTATTGAAACCTTAACCCACCATTCACAGCCAAGCCCCACAGACATATCTTGTTAAATTGGCATGACTGCATCACATGCCATCACACCCCAAACCATGCACCACATCACTCCAGATCATTCTTTAATCTTCCCATTATTTAGAATGCTGTTATCTTTACAGAGGTTGGTGCTGCAGATATGGATATTTCTTCAGGTGATAGTACTCCTACGTCAGAGCACCATAATAGAGGCAGTGGTGAGAACAGCCATGATGTTAGTGGGGCCAATGTTTCATTAGCGTCAACGGGTCTGGCGTCCTCGTCGGGCACAACAGTTACGTCCACCCATGCGGGCACAACAACAACACTCTTACAAAGTGGTTTGAGACCTAAGCTTGGAACAAGTTTAGGGTTGCTGCCCACCTCTTTACCTTCATCCTTACCCCCATTAAGTAGTAGTGCGGTGGCATCAACCTCAGGCACCAATACCACAACCACCACCTCCTCATTAGCAAGCAGCATCCCTGCCTTGAGTGGCTCCACACCCGTGGCAGTGCCGCAGCTATTAAACCTCCATCCCCGCCTCATGACGCTCTCAAATTCTGTGAGCAAGAGTGGAATAGACATGGACACAGCAAAGACTGTCAACTCTAACAACTCTCATTCTCATGATGGAGAAGGACTAGTAGTGAAATCACAATTAGAACCTCTAACAATATCTGCAAATAGTAATAATATAAGTGGAGGCCCACCTACACCAACGCATTCTGAAAATCAAGATGGAATCGATATTAGAAGAGGTGAGTACTTGCCTATTGATTTTATATGCTTGAATTGTGTTAAATGAATTGGTGGTCATCAAGAAAAAGGTTTTGGAGGAGATTTAGTGAATTTCATGCTGTGTTTATACACTAGATCTTGTCTTTACAATCTGTTATGGGTTAAGATCTTGTAAAAACTCATTTTAGATATGAATGAAATTGTCAAGTAGTTGCTTTTTATAAAAGATAATGAGATTAACAGTTCGTGCACAGGATGAAATGCAAATCATGTAGCATTCCCCCCCCCCCTCCTCTCTCCTTTTTTTTGTAGGGATGCATTCTTCCTAATGGAACAGATAGTAGAGGAGAGAAATGTGCATTTTGAAGGCTAAACCAAAAATTCTCTGCAGCTGTTTCACAAGCAATTTTTGCTGCATTTTTAGAAAACTCAACCCAGCATTCCTCTTTTCTTACTAAAAACATGTATGTATTACTTTCTTTGGCGATCTTGGATTGGTGCCAGCATTTTGTGGAATGTGAGAGTTATGGTTGGTGAGAGGTGGCTTGATTGATCTTCTGAAGGCCAGCCTTAATTAGATGAACAGTGGCTGCAGATATCTTTAAATCATTTGTAAAGGGTGTACTTTGGCTGCATCCTGCTCATTGAATGTAAGATTGGGCAGAGTCCTAGCACATACATTTACAAGAAATGTATCTTGTACATGCAGGACACTGCCCTGAGAAGAAACGTTTTTTTTTATATCAGAACCCATAGTTTTCCAAAAGAAATAACTCAAATGTATTTAAGTAAGAATTTGAAAAAAAGAAATGTTAAATCCACACTACACTTGTCGTATGATAACACATCAAAGCTTTTTGTTGTAATTAATGTGATTATCACACATAGAGTTTCAGTGGGAATATAAGGGTTAGAAAAAAAGAATTCTTTAAAGAAAGCTCAGTGACTAATAAACACTCAAAAAATACTGATAGCAGGCACATAATTACCATAAGCCCACTTACATCCATTGATTTACTCAATATTTAATGAAAACTTTTCTCAAAAAAGGAAAAATGAGCTTTTGATATGGCGATAGAGTTGGGGTGGAGTGACGATGGGAGTTGGGGCATAAGGTTGTTATGCATCTCTTCTTGAATTATCTAGTTCAGCACTTGTTTCAGTCTGAGGTGACTATTGTCTCAGCCTTTTGAGAAAGAAACCAGTTTTAGTTGTATGGCGTCCCTGTTTGTTTTTTCTTTCTTTCTTTTTTACCATAGCTGCTCGAAACATCTATAAGCAGAACAAGAAAGTGAGCAAAAGCTTTAAAAACAAAATATCAGATATGAGAAAAATAGAATAGTTGATGGAGCAGTGCAAGCATTGGAACTGCTGTTTCTAACAGCATACTTTATTTTATAAAACAAAGTACGTGAGATGGCCCTACAGATTTAGAACTCCCTCCCCACACAACACAGAAATATGATGATATACAACTACATGTAGACAGATGGACATAGCAACAGACAGTCACAACTTATTGTGAACAGATTAAGTATGGATAACTGTTGGAGGAAATGGGAATGCTTTTCTTATTGATTTTAATATGAAAGTGAAATTTGAGTATTGAGTAACTGACAAATTGAGAGAGGACAGACCATGGATATGATAGATATAATCGTACTTGCTTTTATAAAATGTTTTGAGAAAGGAGAAATGGTAGTGATTGGTGGTAAGAGGAAGTCAGGCTATTGAGAGCAGAAAGAGGCATATGGGCTCTACCTTCAGGGAAGAAGTGAAGGTGATTAGAAGAGAAAGCTGGAAGAAAGTCAAGTGGAGACTGTAGGGGATGAAAAAAGAGTGAAATGGGGTAAATGAGAGGCCAGGTAAGAGAATTTTGACATACTTCTGGGGAATAAGAAAACTTTTTTGGAAGGTGAATAGTGTAAAGATAACAAGATGTATGAGGACGTCAGTGAAGGGAGCAGATGGGATGTGGTAGCAGGCAAGGAAGAGGTGAAGAGGAGATGGGAGTGTTAAATGTGTTAGGGATGTGGTAGCAGGCAAGGAAGAGGTGAAGAGGAGATGGGAGTGTTAAATGTGTTAGATAATAGAGTGATAGATCTGGGGAAAAGGAGGCATGTGGAAGGAGAGTCATGGCAAATGATTTGGTGGAAAAAGTAGAGGTGGTGAAAGCCTTGCATAATAGTGAAGTGTGGTGTAATGACTAGAGTGGATGGAATTAGACTTCCAAGGAAAGGGGTGTGTTGTTAATAAGTTAGACAGAATTTTCAATGTACAGTTATGTAATGCCCAAGATGAAGTGTCTGATACTTGGTAGAAAGTTTATTTAGTTCCATTATATAAAGGCAAGGGGTACAGAATTGAATGCTTAGATTACTAAGGTGGAAGTTTATTGAGTGTGTATGGTAAGTTGTATGGGAAAATAGTGATTGAAAGGATGGTGGCATGTACAGAGCATCAGACTGGGGAAGAGCAGTATGGCAATAAGAGTACCAATTTATACTGCATGGAGAGAATTTATCATTCGTAGTTCCCCATCTTATGAACATTCCACTAGCATACAACTTCTTGAATTCATGTATGCTGTCTGCATTAACTGTCATCAGTCACTCTGTACCATTCATCCTCTGCTCTTTTACTTTAAAAGTATTTCTTTACATCTTTTTAACAAGTTTCACGCTTAATTTCTTGTTATGTCCTTTGGTTGCTCTATCCCTTGATCTCCTGAAGAACTGTTCACTGTCCACATCATCAATCTGTGTAAAATACTTAATAGTTGAGATCAGGTTACCCTTCGCTCTTCTTTCATCCAAGTAAGGCAAATTTAATGCCTTTAACCTTTTTCTATAACTCAATTCTCTTCATTGTGGTGCCATCTATATTGCCATCCTTTGAAACTTCTCATTTAGCTTTTTGTGCTTTGTTAGATGCAATGATCAAACTTGAGAGGTATATTCTACATTTTGCCATATATAGGATATGAACAGCTGGCTAGATATTATTCGTGTACTTAAAAGCTGTTTTCATATTTGCTAGTAAACAGTTAGAGATAGCTGCATAATGAGTCAGCACTTCAGTGGTTCTCAAATTGTGCTCCTCTGACCCGGGTAGCTGTCTTTTCTTTGTGCCTCACCCACACGTGGACTGTTGGCATTCTGTTCACAAACATACAATCTCTCCTTGTTAGAAATAACACTTGCCTTTTGGCAAAATGAGGAAAGTTCCAGCAGAATTGGAAATAGAGTGATAGTATCATCACTTTTCATTGAGACAAAAGATGACTTAACAACACATGAAAAATTAAACATAATGAAAGACACAGTATCAAAAAATCAGCTGAGGAGTAAAAAACTAAGAATCTTTGTAAATTAACATAAGTGAGAGTGATTAACATTAATGAATACACAAAGTTAATCCTATTTGATTTGACAGAAACTCAGCTGAATGAAAAAGTGAAATTTGAAGTGAACTTGGAACATTGTGAAACATTCAGGGAAGGTAGAAGTAAATTCACACAAGGAGTTGCAGCTTTATGTGTCCATAACAGGCTAGAAGGAAAAGAGATAATGAAGATGACTCAATAAATGAACTAATTATGATGAGCATCCCAGCCATAAACACCATAAATCTCGTGTCATATAGCACCAAAGACAAACTTAGATAACTTCAGCATAATTTTTACAAAAGTTAAAAAGGAAATTTAATGGTATTAGAGAAACCTGAACTGATGATATAATATGGACTAGTGATTTAACTTGCATTTTATTGAGTAGCAGAAGAGAGGAGTAAATTATGGATGTAGATATAGCTACATTGGCAAGAATGATGGATCAGCAGATGGAAGAGAACAGCTCCAAAGACAAATTGATTTATCTGAGCCATTCAGCCTTGTGCAGGTGAACCACAGACCAACACAAGAGAAGAGTATGGAAGATCGTGAACATATTTACAAATGATGTACTATTTTGAGAAATAGCAGTAAACAATACAAATCAGTCAGCATATAAAAGGAAATAAATTAATTTGATATAGCAACAGAGGACAGCAGTAGATTGCGTGATACGAACTTTCCCCTTAGCAAACCAGACTTGAAAGATATCTTTAAAAGAATTCTAAATGAAGATTGGAATGAGATCTTTAAAGAACTAACCTTGTGCCAGGCACAAGAATATGCTGTAAGAGGCTGGCTGAATAATCATTGACCAGACAAATAGAGAAAAAAAGTACCAAATGGAAAATACCTGTGGACAAAAATGAATGAGTAAAAGAGGTTGGGAAAAGAAAAAGAGATAGCAGTCAGAGAAGCAAAGACAAATGAATTAGATGATAGAATGAAAAATCACATGAAAAAGTAATGAAATCCCAAAGAAGAGAACAGAATTTAAGTTACACAGAATATGGAAAGAAGTTGGAAGCAAATAATGAAAACAGAGATTTGACCATTTAAGATAAAGGAGATAGATTTGAAAGTGACTAAAAGGAAATATGCAGG
>JAUUDZ010000036.1:315513-325816 GCA_032361705.1 Panulirus versicolor | reverse complement strand
TTACATTTTTTTATATAAATACTGACTGAGAGAGGGAGAGAGAGAGAGAGAGAGAGAGAGAGAGAGAGAGAGAGAGAGAATTACGTTAGTGTATGCAAATGTGCAAGTGAGAGGGGTTCCCAAGCAAGGAGAGAAGGAAGGTCCTGCAAGTGATGCTTCTCTTCTGTGTCATCCTTAAATTGGGTTACATGGGCTGCCAGGAGGCCTGACGACTGAAGAAGGCACAAGATACGAGCGTCCATCAAGGCACTACTTACCCTGGGGCAAGGACCAAGCAAGACGCGAACACTGGACGTCAAGAAACGCTTGTGGCGCGCGTCCTGTAAAGTGTGGGAGTGTTGCGCTGTGTAGTACACACCCTTCCTCGACCACCAGCCAGCCTACACTGAACTCGTTCGCTATACCACCCTGCGTTACGCTCACGCCTCCGGGCCACATGGACATACAGCATCATTACTCAGACTGAGGTATTTTGGCACTTATTGTCCGCACACAGCCATGTCTAGAACTATTATTTACCCATAGAAAAGTATGAAGATCTTAAGAGTATTTTAGAATGACAGTGTTGCGAGGGAAGAATGAAGTTACTTGTGTAGAAAAAGCTAAATTGCTCGAAAATTTTAGCACGATGGTGTAAATGAGATGAGTGGAAAGGATGTTTATAGAGGGGTCGCACATGGAAAATGCATATGAGATGGGAGGAAGGAGAGAGAATATAATTTACATAGAGAGGGATATGTGGACGGGGGCTTAGAAAGAATAAAAGATAAATGGTGGGATTAGAATTGGAAACATTCGTACAACAGAGAACCTATTTAAAATGGTTGCTTAATGAATTTGTGCCGGGTGTCCCGACAGATTTATTGTGTACCCCGTGCTCATCCTGTGAGCTTAATGAGGGAAGTCTAAACCAACGTTGATCTCAGTGAAATTAGACGAAAAATTTAGGACATTTTTTTTTACAAAATGAATTATAGGTCTTTGGTTTTTTAATTCTTAATATGAAAATAATTTTCACAATAATTGTAGCTTTTAAAGTTAATTTCGAAGTGAGTTCGGCAACAGCAACTCGAAGGCGACGAGCCAACCCAGATATGCGAGTAGTACTTCATACTGGACAAAGTCTTACATATAATGTAGCAGTTAACAAGACCAATAATTATTGTATGTTTACAAGCTTTTGTGGAAGTAGACAGTGAGGATATTATTACACATGATTGTTAGTGCTGGGATGGATGTTTTGAAAATGAAGAGAAACTTAATACATTTAGCAACAAATATAACTGAAAATTGCGTATGCAGTATTGGAAATTAAGGTTACTGCTCTCGCATTCTGCAAGGGTCAGAATTATGAGATGTGAACAAAATAATGTGTTGGAGTCAGGAATTGAAGTGTTAATGTGTATTGGAATCATCAGTGGTAGAGAAAATAGGGTTAGAAGTTGAAGAGATAATGTATGGAGAGAAGAGAAGTGGTACTAGGACAGAACCCCGATTGGGAACACTGTTGATAGGATAAGAAGGGAAGTGTATTCAGTGATGATGATGGTAATGGGTCAGAGGAAGATGTGCACTGTTTCACTCTGTACCTACACTCGATGCTTGTCTCATTTTTTTCAGTTTCTTGTTCTAATATCCACCTTGTTTTTTTCCCCATTCATATTTGTATTGATTCCTGGACCATTTGTATCTTTGTGTCCTGAACCATATGCGACTCTGCATCGTCAACTAGTCATTAGCGGAGTGTATCATAAAAATAAGAAAACTTTTTTTTTTACCCATTTCATTATATGAAAAACATACTTTACCTTGTATAGTAGAGCAATTTGATTTCCCTTCGGAAACCAAATAACTAGATTTTTCATAATTTTTGTATATCATCTGTGCTCTTGCATAATTCTCCTTACTATATTATAGAGGGTTATTGTGATGTCAAATTTTGTGAAAAAATGTGTCTAGTGTCTGAAAACTCATGCCAGAAAAGTGGTATTTTACATGCAGCTATAGTAAAAAGAAATCTAGGATTTCCACGAATATACCCAAGAAATTGCTCTTTAGTACTAGTTGATGACTAGGCCATAACTTCCCCAACTTTTAGACATTTTTGGCATCAACAAATGTAATGGTTGCCTTTCCAACCAAAGTCTAAATTGTTGTCCTCGTCTTTTCCACGTTTGCTAGCTTCATGTTCTTAAAATTTTTTGTTTATATTGTAACTACTATCACTTAACAGATTCATCTACCTTTATAAATCACATACATTCTACTGTTTGCTAAACTGTTACTGAATAAAATATTTCAGGATTTTTCATGGCAAGGAAATTAAAATACAGTGTTGCCTGATAAATCTTTAATGTTTCCACATAGTAGGAGTGGATAGTAAGCTTTATTATAATTACTGCTGCATATACAAGTACGACCTTCGAGCGGGCGGCGGTGTGGCAGCCGCTCGTCACCGAGTAGGCGTGTTGGCGAAGGGGAGGGCGGGCAGCGGGGCAGGGGAGGGTGTGGAAGGAAAGGAAGGCCAAGGGTCTCTCAACACAAGACAGTAAGTTGCCTTCTAGTGACTCGACTTGCATACAATGAAGGAAACACAAGACTGCAAACGTGAGTGTATGAAGCCCGGGTGCAGGGTGAACCAGTGACAAGCTGACTACAAGCAGTCATCAGAGGCTGCAGGCGTGGTTGGGTCATAGAGGGGGCGGAGATCCCATCCACGTCAGCAGCATGTTCAGTGGGCAGGCGCAGTAGATGCCCATGTGCACTACATAGCGGCCTGCACACACCGCCGCCCCCGGGCAGCCTAGGAGGGGGTGGGGCCAGCCGGTGGGGGCGGCAAGCGCAGCCACACTGGGACAATGTCCTCCTCAGTCATGGAGGTGATGGACTCAAGTCACCACCAATTATCCTACCAAAAGTTTATGAGGCCACCATTACGTTGCATCATTTACGACTACCAATATTCCTTACATGGGCAAGCAACAAAATATCATAACCATGTCAACACGAGTGACACCACAGCAATTGCATATGAGGTTGCCTTTAAACCTTTGAAAACATTAACAGTTATCATACATCACTCAATTTTAAAGTGGCACTTTAAAACATTTTAATGAC
This sequence comes from Panulirus versicolor, assembly GCA_032361705.1. Taxonomy (NCBI): domain Eukaryota; kingdom Metazoa; phylum Arthropoda; class Malacostraca; order Decapoda; family Palinuridae; genus Panulirus; species Panulirus versicolor. The sequence goes on along the minus strand of JAUUDZ010000036.1, from coordinate 322,699 downwards.
CTAAAATATGGGTACATATAGGTACCATCCATATAATTCATTATATCTTGAATGAAGCAATTTCACTGAGTTTAATGTCACCCAAACCACAAGGACTACAATTAAAAGCATTTAATTTGATAAAAAAAATTTTCGAGGCAAGCAGATCTGTCGAAGATGAAATAAGCGGTGCTGAGCAATACGAGAGGCAGCCCGCTGCTGCTGCCACCACTGCTGCCATTTCAGATTCTTCCAGTTGCTGGTGCATCTGGCCTCTGCTAGCAACTTCCTGTTCACCATGCCACTGCTGCTGCTGCTCCTCTTTATTAGGAAAGTCTTACATCTGCTGGTTCATGTCCCAGTTCCACAGCTGTTAAGAAATGCCAGAGTTTACTACTGAAACCTACCAAATTTATTCATACACAAAAAAAAAAATCCTTAAAGCTGTACTTCTTTAATTAATTAAACCTTAAAATCTGTCAGAGCAATCACTTTGAACACAAAATTTACAAATGCTCTCCTGCTCAAACTATGGCTCAAAGACATGTGACAACTACTGAAACCTACCAAATTTATTCATACACAAAATAAAAAAAAATCCTTAAAGCTGTACTTCTTTTATTAATTAAACCTTGAAATCTGTCAGGGCAATCACTTTGAACACAAAATTTACAAATGCTCTCCTGCTCTTAAAACTATGATCAGAGACATATGACAATTTTTGTTGATTAAAGCTTAAACAGAATAAATTATACCCTCAATTACTTTATTTCATTATCATTATATTTGATCGCCTTTTCCCGCATCAGCAAGGTAGCGCCAGGAAACAAACTGAAACCAGAGCCTACCCTTCACGACCAAGCCCCACACACACAAGTCTATGATTTAGACAGCTTCCTATTAAACTGGTTCAAACCCACCTCCATAAATGTAAAGGCACAAAAAACTTAAAAAATGAAAATTCTACCTAAAACTTTAAAAATGCTGAATAAACAACGAAACCATACAAAAATGGATGACAGCCAAAGCTCCACTCAACATGGACAAAACTAGCAGAAATTTGAAAATCTTTCATTATGTAAATAAATCCAAAATGGTTTTGAAGTAATAAGTATCACCAATCACTTATATCAAATATAAATAATGACATATTACAACATTTTTGTATGTTTTAAAATTCACTCATTTCTTGGTTCCATAATTCTTAAAATTATGGCTAGGGTCCTCAAAACTAACACTAATAACTTTTACTTTCTAGTGTGAGTCATATAATGTAATACAAACTTAACCTTAAAAGTTGGCTTTTATTTTTTACCTCTTTTTTCATATAAGATCTGGGCAATATTCTGATAAAATAAGTACTGTCCCCAACTTTCAATCCAATAAGTGGGATCTACAGAGCAAGGAAACCCAACTTTACAGATGGCAACAGAACTGCTATACCATAATATGACAAAATATTTGCACTTGTATAAAAAAAGTATAAAACTTAAAACTAAAGCATTCAAGTCATACTGAAGGCAAAGGTTACAGTTAAATCCGACTGATTTTCATACATATAACATAATGTAAAACTGTGTCTGCAGTGCACATGACAAACTGTGTACACATTATATGCATAATCTGAAACTGAAATGTCATTGTTGATTTAAGACCACAAGACAAATCAGAGGTAATCTTATAATACTGAAGCTGCTAATGACACAGCAATTACACTTAATAACCAACACATTAAACACTTAAGAGGGTGCATGACTTTTTTTTCTACATATATATATCATCCCTATCTGATTCAAAAAATGTATGCTGGCTTTTTTGCTGTTATAATCTTCCAACTGTACTGAATATAATTATGAGACTTCACTTACCTGTCCATACTGTGCCATATCCAAATCACTGTAATATGGGTTGGCTGGTAGATTATGATCAAGAGGCGGTGCAGCCAACATCTCTGGTAATGGCATAGACCAAAGTATGTCTGAGTTCACAACACCTCCGACACCACCAAGACTTCCACTCACTCCGCCAACAACACTGCCACGTTCAGACCTCTTCTGAGCACGTTCTGTGCCAATAGGTTGAAGTTTTGCATGGCGCTCTTCTGGTAACTGAGCCAAACCAGCATTTGCAGCTGATGCAGTTTGTGTGGGAGAGGCTGGGTTGGATGAATGAGGTGATGCAAGAGGGGATGAACTGTCTTGTGAAGCTCCACTGTTCCTAAATGCAGCACTGCCTCCAACTGAAGCTGGTATGGCAGCAAGGGGTGGTGGATTGCGTGGCATAAGCCCACTTATTACTTCATTAAGTGCACCAGGCAAAGATAAAGTTGCATCTAGTCCAGTTGGGAACTGACCAATTCCACCAAATCCTGATCCTAGTGAAGGTGTGACCATTGGTGCCCCATTCTGAAAGGCAGCTAACTGTGAGCGAGGTGGAAAAGTTGGTGGCACAAAACCCCCAGATCGACTTGTGAAGTCTGGTGCATTTGGGTTAAGATTACTCTGTATCTGTGGAGCAGCAGATATAGGTGCAAGAATATTATTTGTGAATACTGGATGGGTGTTGGTTTGTGGTGTAGTAAATCTTGGGCCATTCATCATTCCCGCTAATTGAGCCAGGGATGACAGTTGTTGCTGTTGCTGCTGTTTCTGCTGATGGAAAGAACCCATGGTAATTTCAAGTGGTGGGGGAGGTTTACGATATGGCTGACCAGGTGCTAAGTTGACTAAGTCTGAAGGGTCTGGAGGAGGAAGAGGACCACGAGGAATGGATGACACTGGACCCCCTGGTGCCAGACTGGCCATGGAAACACCAGAGTAAGGCTGCTGGCCCATGTTCATTCCAGACTGTGATAAATGACCACGAGCTGGTAATGGGGCCCCAGGTCCAAGTGAGGCAGATTGTAAAGGTAATCGTACTAATGGCGACAAAATTGGTGGAGGAGTACGAGATGGACCTGACAGAAGAGTGAAAGGAGCTGCACCCATCTCCAAAGAGGATCGTGGAATAGGGGGTGGTGTTGCAGTTTGACGGGTTGGTGGAGGTGCAATAGGTCTCATTGAAGGAGAGGCTACAGGTGTTCCAGGTGCACTGCGAGCCATGCTTGTAGTTCCTTGCTGATGTGGTCCAGGTAAAGGCATGGGCACTGGAACACTTCCTGGCGGACTTCCAGATGTAACAGATGCAATATGACTACTGACTGTAACAGTGGAAGATGTTCCTCTATAACCAGGAGCGCGAGTAGCATCAACCATAGGGGGTTGGTCAATAGGATCCATGTAACTGTTAACTGGACCATGTGCCAAAGGTTGGTGTTGTTGTTGAATTTGTGGAGGCAGTTTACTATTGCCATTCGGCACAAGCCCTGATGCAGCCACTGAGGCAAAGTTTACTTGTTTCTCTTTGGCACCCCACATAGCCTCATGAGTCACTTGACTGAGGCGGTTGTTGAAGATTGAATACTGCTCACTGACCATCCCGTTGTTATTGGTTTCTGGCATACATTTATCTTCAACCATGACTTCTGATGACCCAGTGACATTATTTGCTAATCCTGAAAGTGCCGAGGGCTTAGGAGATGCAACCAGTGGAGGTGTAGAACTTTTGGTTGAACTTTTCTGATCAGCCAATTTTGCAGCAAAAGTTTGAGGACCTTCACTGGACAAAGAGGAAGTTACTGAATGGGGATTATTCACAACTCTATTAGTTGCAGAAGTGACAGGCACAGATTTCTTTTCTCCAGGGAATAACTGGCGAACAGCCGGGCTCTTGGAGGTTGCGGAGTTCGGAGGACCAACAGCAGACACCGGTCTGGGTTGTGCTGAAGTACGTTTTGGTGATGAAACAGCACTGGACCATGCCGTAGTTGTGGTGGTACCAGATTTTGCAATAGTTACACTAATGGTGGATGATGTGACCGTAGCCACACTAATGCCAATAGTGCTTGCTGGGCGTAAAGCTTTACTACCTGACTGTGAACCTGAAACATCAATGTTTTTTGAAGGCTTTGGAGGGACCTTGGCTACAGATTTAGGAAGTAATTCTGTGAGATCCTTATCAGGATCTCTAACCAAGGCAGAAATGAGGTTTTGAGCCTGACGGGTGGCTTCTGTAGAGCCTTTGATACTAATCATTCTATCGCCTTGACTCTTTCCTTGTTTCTCCACTTCAATGTGAGCACCTGAAACTTCACGAATGGCATTAATATTGCAACCACCTCGACCAATGACTCTGCTTATTGCACTATTGGGAACAGAGACCTTTTTTGCTTTTCGGCTGACTTCCTTCCACCCTTCTTCTCTTCGAGTCCCCTTCTTCGGACTGGTTCCAAGACCTAAAGAGGACTTGGCATTAGGACTAAGGGACGGTGCACTAAGAGTGGTTGACGCACTACCAACAAGGCCAGGTATGGGAGTAACATAATGATCCACCTCACCAAATGTATCCAAGGCATTTACACGACAGGAATCATGGGAAGATTTCTTGTTGTTAGCAGGTTTGATGTTATCTACGTGGAAAATGTCAAGCTCATTCATAATCCCACTTGCTTTATTCTCCTCCTCCTTCTTCCTCTTGCTCTTTGAGTTGGAGGCATTTGAGGCACTGGACTGTGGATGGGTGTTAAAGGTATTAGATGCTGACTTTTTAAGCTCATTGCTTTCATTATTAGGAATTGGAGATGGGGTACTATTTTGTTTCTGGTTAGTAATGGTAGAGTCTTTTGCTGAGGATTCCTTTCTTTTTTTCTTCGTTCTCCTTCCTTGTTTATCTTTTTCATCTGTTACTTTGGTTTCAGATGTTGCACTAGTCTGGCTATTTGAATCTATGCCACTATCTCCATCTTTTTCTTCTGGAACAATTTGCTCTACAACTCTCTGGAGAGCATTGGCTTCATTTTTCTCCCTTTTAGTTTGTTCCTCATGACATTCCTGATCTTCATTGCTTCCGTTTTCATCATCATCATCTTCGTAATTATCACTAACGTCATCAGTTTTCTTCACTTCCTCCATGCGCCGTTTCTCCTCTTTCTTTTCTTGCTTTTTTGCTTTCTTCTTTAATCTACGTCTGGAAGCTGCTGCCTTCTTTGATTCTTCTCGAGAGCGTTCCTGCTCAAGTTCCTCTAACAGAATAGACGCATTTTTGTTGGCTTCCAAAGCCTGCTTGTCCTTGGCTGCCCGTATGACTTCCAGACAATTAGTACACTTGGTGATAAGTTCTTTGTCTCCTAAGGTGGCAATATACCGTTGCAGCTCTTGGTCAGAAGGAAACTGAGATACATTGCGCACCATGTACTTAACTACTTTGTAATGTCCACGCTTAAATGCGGCCATGAGGCAGGATACTCTCCTATTGTCCTCAGAGTCAATATCAGCTGTGGCACTATAAAGTAATTGCACAACTTCCAGATGACCACCATTAGCAGCCAGCCATAAAGGGGAGTTTCCTTTTTTGTTCTTCACCTCCACCTGAGCACCTCTGTAATGATAGAAGTACATAAATCAATACTCACAGCAGAACTTACTCGAGTTTCTCTGACTGGTGGACACAATTATTTCTAGTTTATTTAATTTTTCTTTTTAGGTGATAGAGCAAATTTTATAATAAATTCTTTCACCTTTTCAGAAAGAATAAGAACTTAAAATTAATAACCAATCTCATGTCTTTCTACTTTAGTCTTATAATGAGAGTACAAGTTCAGCGAATCATTTCCAGTACATATTTCATGGAGTGTGAGCAGAACTCCACCACACCTTTTAGTAACTTAATGCCTCTGGCCCATCAAGTGTCAAACCAACTGCAACACTCATAGTAGTTCTTCAGGACAACCACATAGTCTAGTTAACAGTTAAGTAATATGGCTAACACATTAGGTAAAAGTAGTTGACACAACATTAAGTAAGAGTCTCTGAAAACACTGTGCTTGAGTTGCCCTCTGCCAGTGACCTGTTAAGGGTGAGGCACTAAAAGCCAAGAAGTGGGACTGGAGTTCAACAGTTATGGAGAGTCCTGCTGATGCCATCCCATACAGGGAGTTCCCAATGGGAACAGGCATTAGATATACAGATACGCTAAAAAAGAATTTGTCTATAAGTAGCCAGAAAGTCAAATACTAGTATTATCAACTTACATTCATTTATCAGTGGAATTTTGCAATCAAAACACAGAACTTTAATACTTGCTTTAAACATCTTTGGAAACATCATTTTTCGTAAGAATTCCCACAACTTCTTTTGTATAGTGATCTGTTCTCTCTAACAAGCCTGATTTCATACCCATTAACCTTTCTACTAGAAGGATAAGCTACCAACTACCTTTGTCCTCTGCACATTTCATTTGTACTTAATTACTCTCTCATCTTGGTGAGGTAGTATCAAGAACAAATGAACAGTAGCTTCACTTGGACACAGTTTCCTTTGATCTCCAGTACAATTTACTGAAACTATGACCTTCCATCCAAGAAAAAGTCTCAAGATCATAGACATTCCGTTAAACAGTCAATATATTGCGAAAAACCAAAATGTCATTTCCTGTTTGCCTGAGTACAAACATAATTATGCAATGAAATATTACCCAGTCAAATGGCAAGATCAGCTATCTACCACCTGATTCTCCTGGAATTTTAATTTGAAATCTAATCTGAGAGCACGACTGAGTATTAAATACGAATTCATCATGACATAGTAACAGAAAATTAAACACTGAAAAATCAAAGGAAGTCATGAAATAGAAGTTTTTCTTCTTTGTAATACCACCATTTATTCACCAAAAATATTTTGCCAGTGGTAAGCACTAGAATATCTCCTCAGTTTGAAAACAATATACCTTTGGATGAGAAGTTCCACAAATTTGTAGTGGCCCTTGTCTGCTGCAATTGTAAGTGCAGTGTCTCTAGAAGATGGTACTGGGGGTGCGTTAACATCTGCTCCCTTGTCTAGGAGTACACGTCCCACCTCTACATATCCACCACTTGCAGCTTCCATAAGAGGTGTTAATCCAGTCTGTGCATTAAAATGAAAATGATTAAAACAGTGCCCTAATATAAGTCAGAAGTGGGAGGAAGAACAGTGAGACTAAACTAGAGTTGGAAGGATGCAGTGAAAATGAATGATCGGGGCCTAAACATGCAGGAGGGTGAAAGGTGTACACATGGCATGTGAAGCATCATGGAAAGGTCTGTGGGGCCTGATTGAGGATAGAGAGCTGTGAT
>JAUUDZ010000036.1:282129-304123 GCA_032361705.1 Panulirus versicolor | reverse complement strand
ATAAAATAAACTAGGGTAAGAAAAACCTCGACGTCTCTCGGTGCGGAAAGTCGTGTTTGGAAAAACGCCTGGGTGATAGTTGAAAATGTCAGTGGGCTGAGCCAGGGTGTGGAAAGTAGCAGGGGCGAACCATGGCTAGGTCTGTAGGGCCTGGCTGTGGGTAGGGAGCTGTGGTTTCGATGCATTGCAAATGACAGCTAGAAAATAGTTGTTCGCGAATGCAGGCTTCCTTTGTTCCTGATACTACCTCACTGATACGGGAAATGGTAATAAAGTGTGTATATAAGTGTATCGCTTAATATCAAGGGCCATATCGTGCAGTGGGAGAAAGTGAGGTCATATAGTTATCTTTTAACACCTCAAGATGTTCACACTTTTTCATTTGGTAGTTAGCAAGTTGACGGTGACGGCCGCCTTATTGACCTTGGCAGGCGATAGGCCTAAAAGATAATAGTAAACAACTTTTTAAGGTATGTTCCCAAATCATGGGTAAAGGTGTACAAGCCTTTTTTCGGATAAAATGCGGTTGAATAAGTAAACCAATTGCTTATACTTCTCAAGGTAGACTAAACGATACTATTCACGGGTAAACCACACTTGGCTACGTAGATACTAGTGTACCACTTCTCACTTACCGACCTCATCGTGTTACTTCTCATGACAGGCCACACTGCACTACTTCTCAGCGTACTTCACTGCGTATATCCCATATATTAAATAACCACAGATATTAGTTCTCAACTGATCAGTGCCGCCAAGCTCCCGCAGTAGTATCAGCCAATTATATACCCATCGGTTGAAAAAGAAAAAAAAAAGATGAAAAAGCAGTGTTAGTGATAATTCTCATACCATGCATTCATTCTTTCATGATGTATGTATTCTAGCAGTATTACGATGATTGGATTGCTTTTAAAAATGACATTACGGAGTAGATGTTTCATATAATACCTCAGACTAGTAGCACTCGGCTTTTCCCACCTTCGTAAGGTCTTGATATTTGGAGAGGTGACACACACAAGACATGCTGATCTCTCGTGCTTGTGGTGAAGAATAGCCTTTCAATTTTTCATATTCATCATTTTGTCCCACACGTTTGTATCATTATCTACTTTTATGGGAAGCAATCGACAGTACATTGAGTGATACAGAGAAGACGTGTTCTTTCATCCAGCTTCAAAATCTTAACATAAGGCCTATTATTCATACTCGATAGATTCTGTGATTGAAATACTTTTTTGGTGGCCATGAAGTCCTGTGGCCAAGCATTCAGTGAGTTACATAATTGAAATACATATCGGTAATTCTCTTAATACTTATTTGGTATGTGTCGGCAAGAGGTAGCATTGGATTTTACAGTATACAAGGCTTTGTTATATACCTTTTAAAACAAGATTTTTGGCCTGAAAAATACCAGTGATTTGCTTCGGAGCTTCGGTATAGAGCCTAGTTTTCATGCTAAGCTTGAACCTAGGGTTAATATATTCTTTGGGGCCATTAAGTCTTTTGTGTTGAAGTATTTAGGTTATTACATGAAAAATATTTCATGATTATTCCACACATAATTTTTGCTTTTTGTTGGTCAAAGAAGCAGTCTGAAGTTTTACTTTTTTCAAGGACAGAGGCCCTTTGTTATAATCTAATTTTGAAAGATAGTCTTTTGGCCTGAAAAGGACCTCCATTTTTTGCTGTTTTTCTTTGAAAATTAGTTTGGCTTCAAATGTTTGTTTTTTCATACTTGATCATTTCCCATGGTAGTTAAGTAGTGCCAAGAATGGACAAAAAAAAAGGTTGTCCAGTCGCATTCATTCACCAGCTGTCATCTGTAATGACCTGAAACCACAGCTTCCTATCCACAACCATGTCGCTTTGCATGCCCTGGTTCTGTCTGTTGATAGCATTTCGACCCCAGTGTACCAAATCATTCCAATTTACTCTATCCCTAGTGTGCCTTTTATTGTCCAGCATGTTCAGGTCCCAGTTACTCGAAATCCTTTTCATTCCATCCTTCCATCACCAATTTGGTCTCCGGGTTCTTGTTCCCTCCACTTCTAACATCTCTGCACACCCTCTTCACCTCTCTCAACCACAAACATTTGATTACCACACATCTTACCATTTCATTACTTGATCAAACCACCTCACACAACATATTTCCCTTGAACATTTCATTTCCAACATATCCAGCCTCCTCTGCACAGCTTTATCTATAGCCTATGCCTTATCCAAAAAATAGTTGGGATGACTGTACCTTCAAACATACCTATTTTTACCTTCCTAGATAACGTCTCTTTCCACACATTCTTCAGTGTTCCAAGAACCTTCACACCTTCACCCACCATGGTTCCATTTGCTGCACAAGTCTCTCTTCAACTTTTTTGAATGTTCGGTAGAGTGGTGAGGCAAGATTTATCTCCATCCACACTCAAGATATTTCACATAATTATAAATAATTTCTGTCTTCCCTTTCAGAAATACCTGCATCCCTCAACAGTTCACTCGCTCCATCAGTCCATTTCAAGGTTTGCCTCTTTTACCTTTAATCAGTGCCTCCTATGTCCTACATGGCCATACAGTATAAAGACTTTTGTGTCTCTCTAATGGTTCCTTCAGGCTGTATCTCTCTCTCCTTTCCTCTACCTTTTTTCCTTGATTCCCACTGTAGTAAATAAGTTGTACATCTCTACAGCTCTGTTTTAGCAATTCAGGCTGGCAAAATAAATGTTAACATCCATCCTTCGAGCTAGAATAAGCACTTCAGCGTAACAGCACCATAAGCACACCACATAAATTCTTCCCACTCATCAGGGCTCTTGGTGTGCTGCTTCTAGTTTTTCTTCCTACCATAACTTTACCTCTAGCTTCACCTTTACTCATAAGCATCTTAAATCTTCAACATTCCCTTATACCTAAATTTATTAGCAGCTTAGTTCTTCTCCACTGCAGGAGAATGGCCGTTCTTTTCAAATGCAAAACCCTAGCTTTACACACATTCTCAACACCATCCTCTTACACACATCAGCAAGTGAAACCAATATCCTACCCCCACCTCCTCTGATTCAGTTTGCATGTATTTAGCATTACCGGAAATTGAGGTAAAATGCATTTTTCTTTTGATCATCCCTTTAAAGCTTCTTATGAGAAGTCAACTTTAGGTTTATAATAGGCAATAATTATGATAAAAAGACTTATGTATTAATGCATAATATATACAAACTATATTTGGTAGACACATCATTATGTACAAATAAATTAAGTATAATACATAATATTAATGAATTATAAATCTAGTGATACACATTTTACAAACCATTGATAATAAAAACAAAATTGAAGATAAAGGCTGAGAGCAGAACCCTGGACTTCCTCTTTACTTGGACAATAAATCTGGGTGAAAGGCTGACCCTAAGAGGGGGGAAGCTGTCAGGGATAGCCACACCCAGAACCAAACCACCTCGGCACACACACTGTTTCGTTTGTGGGAAGAGGTGGGGGAGGATGTATGACTATGATACTTGGCATCCAGCAAGACGAAGGATAAAAGAAATATAGTATAATCATATGTATGTATCCTTATAGAGAGATGCTGTGGAAAAACTGAATAACAGAAAGCATACTGTGTTTTACAAAAAACATCATGGAAGTTACTACAGATATCACAAAGGTAAGAAATCGCAGGTCTTACAAAATGAAAAAAAACCCATAGATTATGAATTAAAGTTCCAAAATCTTCAGGAAACCACCTACAGTTACAGAATAAATCAAAATCAATGAAATCAGGTGCCTAAGAGCAATGGTCTAATGCAGTGGGGGATTACCGCAGTTGGCCAATGTCCCTGGGATTCATGTGTTCAGTGCAACCCTCAAAATGCATTGGGGGAGAACACTTTGAGGGACTCGCTGAGCTAGAAGGAAGGAGAAAATAAGATGCCAAGTATCATGTGAGTTGCTCCAAGATAAACAGCTCTCAACAGTCAAAATTAAACGGTAGAACAAGTAATATAGTAACAGTTGTACTGATCAGATACGAGTTTCAAATCTCGGGATACAGGACAAAAAATTCACATAATCCAGAGTCTGCAACTTCCAACCTGATTCAGACAAATTTTGTTCCCTAGAGTCTCTCCCGCACCATCATCATTGGAGAAAAAGCCAGAGACTTCACACAAACATTTACTACAGGAAATAAGCTTGGCATATAAAACACCGAGCAGCAACAAGGATACAGCAACAACCCTACCTAATGAGGAACCCGTGTCTTGGATAAGGACTCGTGGGCAGAAAATAAGAACAGAATGCAAAATACATCCGATTCAACAAATTTTCATTCTGGACCCTTTGAAACACCGAACACTTTCTTAAAATCATAGTAAATGCAATCAGAACATATACTACTATTAAATGATAATAGCAATGCCCTGAACTTTGTTCAGATAGAGGGTCTCAGATGAAGTGCTTCCTTTAAGATAAGAGCCCTGGATAAACTGTTTCCTAGGTATGTTGTGTAGCAGAATATGATAGAGACCTTCATCATTCTGCAGTTCAGCATTTCAAAATCAATGAAGTTGCTAAGTTGAGTTGGATAGGTATCAAGAAGATCTGCTATCCTATTCACAACATGCACACTAGAAAACAAACTTCACTGGCACCTAACCCAAAACTCTCAAATGATAATCTTGTCATATACCTCGAACAAAATTTTACAATTGTCTGAAAACAAAAACATCAAGTTCACAAAAAAAAGAGGTATAACAAGGAATGCTTCTTATCATATACCTCGCATTGAAACTAAAATTTCAGTAAGAACAGTTTTAAATTGTCATGAAACAACAGGATGAGGTATAGACTTGACTGTAGTAATAAGAAAGAGCTGTGTTGGAAAGGAGAAATTAATAAATTAGGAGCTAGCCAAGAATGACTGGAAGATGGGGATTGTCAGTGGTATGGAAGGAACTGTTATGTGGGACGAAAAGGCATTGATAGGATCATGGGTATCTGGGGAAGATGAACTTTGTTATAGGCTTTTAGTTGCATAATACATCTTGGTAAAAGGGATATACTGTTCAGTGATCATGATGAAAGCAGAACAACACAACCCAGATGAACAATGGCAAGAAGATGAAACGGTTGTGGTAAAAGGTGAGAGATGTCCATGATCACAAAATGAAGATGGATATTTTAAAATTAAAGAGGATGAAAGAAAATTAAGAGTGGTACATGGAAATATGAATAAGTTAATGGTATAGTAAATGTTGAAGCTGTGACAGGATTAATAACCGAGAGAAAGTTGAATGATAAAAAGATCAAGAAGAAATATATCAAATACCGAGATAAAATATTCTTAAATGGGAAAGAATGTGCAATTGAAATGTTGGAGTACACATTAACTAACTTGAAAATATAATGTAATAATACTTCGATGAATTCCTCAGAATAATTTCTAAATGACTTCCTATCAGGGAAGAACCCTGTTGATCAGTTTTGGCCAAATAGCACATGATGCATAAGAAAACACTAAGATAGAAGAGCATACAAGTACAGACAAAACCTGGTAACTCCAACTGCTAGACAGCAGCAAAGGATATTAATGGGGATGATTTCAAACAACAATTTTCTGCTTATGAGTGAGAAAGGAAAAACATGGAATGAATTCTTAGATGGAATTACCAAGATCAGACTGTATTACAAATATTACAAAGAGGACAAAAACACAGCATAAACTGGACTTTGAAGAGTGCATAAATAGTTTCAGTAACCTTTTTTTAAGGTTAATTTATCAATGATGCTTATCATAATGACTTGATTTCAAATTCTATCACCTGCTTAACATATCGCATATACAAATGATGAAATGGAACAAAACAAAGTACTGAAACAGCATCAGAAGAATACTTAATAAGGTGCTGTGCATTTACACTAAAATACAACTGACATGTGATTTTCTTTATATTCAGATATCAATGGAAGTTTGGATACGGAACATAGCTGTTATTCAACTCAATTATACTCATAAAAATTACAAGCCAATTGAGCCAGCAGCTGACAGTGAGAAAGTCTCTTGAGTTATCCACAGTGGACCACTGACATGACTTCACATCTCTGACAGCTGATACACTGTCCGATCATTTACCAGCAGCTTCAGTTACAAAGTTATGCTTACAGAGAAACCGTCTCGATGACAAGTAAGTGGTTGCAATGCTGCTGACCCTTAGGCTCTAATAAACTTCACCGAATTCAATATATCTATTAGTCAATTATGTCAGTGATGGGCCTGACTAGCCTTCTGTTGATACTGTTAATCATATGTACGATGGAGCAGACTCTCTCATCAGCATACATAATCTGACTAGCAATCGTGAACTTTGTGTAAGTTTCAACAAAGCACATTTGGACAAATTCTGAAACAATACAGTTTTGGTATCCAAGTGGCAAAGTACTCATGCATCATCAGTATTCTCTGAATTATCCTCATAACTTTATTTTATCACTTCACATGAGGTTTGTCTCAGAATCTGCTCTACTGTCTACTTCACAACACAAATAATTAACCTCATAGAAGCTCTGCATGTCCACAAATGCTCGTCACAAGATGTACTAATATATCTTTATCTACTGCAGGAAACTCCCTAGTGTACATTGGCTGACTAGAAAATGTTGGACTTGTATTAACTAGTGGGTTTAAAATTGTTTCAATCTGGAAACAGCTATGCAAACTTCAAACTGTATTGAGACACACTACAATTAATTCGCATCAAATCTCCAAGATCAGCAGCACCATACAATTTAATTGTTTCATGGAGTCATGGCCAAGCTGTGTTTAGGAAAATAGTTTCTATCAATGAGAATTTACCACAAGTCAAGCAAGCATAAACATAGAGTACAGCTAATGCAAGTAAAATGCTTGGTGTTTGGTACTGCTGCTTTGTGAATGTATATGCAAGATGGTGGGTGTCTCTCAATAATATGATTTGGTAAGTCATTTTGGAGATAGCTTCTGATGTCACATCTTGATTGCTTTTATGTTATTGTTATCCAGGCAAAGTTTTTTTTTTCCCTGAAGTGTTCAATACTTCATTACAATAAAATGTATTTTGAGCAATTTATATATTGACAATTAATTGACAGTGTCTTTTTCAATGTTTTGATATAATGAAATTACTTAATTTTCATTTACAGAAAAATTCATAGATAATTTCTTATAAAACTTCTGTAAGTCATTTAAAAAATATCTATTCAACCGTTTCAAATTTCCTTACCAACTTCTTGGTAACATGATGCAGTAACTTCTTGTGACAATAACTAATGCATTAATAACCTGAATATACTAAAAACTACCTGGAAATTACCAGTGGATTCCCAACCTCCCTAAATCACAAAATGTAAGCCATCTTGCCTGCATAATTACAAGCATTTTAAACCAAAATGATAGCAGACTAGAATGATCTTCAAAGCTGTAAGCCCACAAACTTTGGTTGGAAGCCAGTACAATCTGCAGAGCCGTGAGCTAGTTTGACATGCAATACTGCAAGTTAGTACACTTTATAACACTTGTTTGACCTGCAGAGTTGCAAGGTAGCACAACCAGCAGACCTGTATACTAGCTTGACTGGCACAGATGCAAACTAGAACAATCAGCAGAGCAATGAGCTGATACAACCCAGAGTTATAAACCAGTGTGACCTTTTAAGAGTTGTAAGCTAGTGTGACCTCCAGAGTTGTCAACCAATGTGACCTCCAGCTGTTAGCTAGTATAATCTGCAGAGTTGTAAGTCAGAATGACTTCCACAATTGTAAGTTAGCATGATCTGCAATGTAGTAAGCTAAGCAACCTGCTAAGTTGCAAGCTTGTTTAATCTACATAAGCTTTGTGCATTACATATCCTAAACCCTCATTAGAGGACAAATTCTTTTAATATTCTTTTAATACTATTCTTCCAAGGTGTCTGTTCCCAAAGCTAACTTGTTACCAACAAGCTTGAGGACTAATGCAATTAAGAATATTCTTTTAATACTCTTCTTCCAAGGTGTCTATTCCCAGAGCTAACTTGTTATCAAAAAGCAAGTTATCTTGTTTTTCAAAAAAACAATGCTCAGTTACACAAGATCCAATTAACCTAATCCAATTCACTTAAAATTTTGAGTACACAAATTTCATGGCTCACAAGAAAATGATGTAATGCTCAGACAGTAGATTTTATAGCTGCTGTTAACTAATGTCCTAGTTACCAAGTATCTATAAAACCAAGGCTAGGTCCACATGATATATTGTTCATGGCAATCATTACTAGAGATGTGCTCTATTTGCTGGCTTAGACTGCTCGTCTAAGCTCCAAGTTGTACACAAACTCTTTCCAAATTGATGCAACAAAAACCTTGAAAATAATGACATCTTTATTAGAAGACGCTCTCAGCTGACCGCGAAAGATGGACAGGATGGGAAGGTGACCGGTGCAGTCGCTTTTTAGGCAATTTATTTAAATTGGCTTGCATGGTGGAGAACTCTGGTCTTTCATCTGGCCGGTAACTCCAGCAGGCCATTAGAATGTCCTAAAGGGAAATATGGTATTTTAATTTTCATGTTTAAGAAGCATAAAAAGATTTATCTATCAGCACTCCATCCCCACTTCAATGGGGAAATTTAGGTACACACAACCTCTGCAACACCACTTAACCCCCCCTGCCTTTTTCTATGTCATCAACCTATGTCTAAGTTTATGTGAAACATTAATTTGGAATACACTTCTTACTTTTATACTTGTTCATTTTATTTACTAGGCAATAGTAGTTGGTAGGCAGCCAACGACCAGGGAGGTATATTACCAGTACTATCCTCCTGCATATCAAGAGGGTTAGTTGATGGCTACAAAGTGAAGCAGCACTTTTGTGGATGTCAAGTTGCACTCCTCTGCCCCAGGTAAGTCTTATCTTTCTACCTCACCCACTCATGAACTACAGGCATTCTGTCCACAAATATACAATCTCTCCTTGTCACACACAACACTTGACTCACACGGCTCATTCTTCGAAACTAGATTTTCCTGTATTGAGCATTATGAGCTAGTCCTGCCTTTTGGCAAAATCTTAGAAGCAATAGATACTAGTAGTAGATAGGAACCTTTAGGTAGAGGTGTCAGTAGGAACATTAGGTAGGAGCCTCTTCAAACACTGTACTAGACTTGCCTTCTGCCAGTGGCCTGTTAAGGGTGAGCCATAAAGGCTAAGAAGCAGCACTTTAGTTCACTAGTTATGGAGACTCCATTGCCATGGCCACCCCCATGAGGGAGTTCCAGAAGCTACCAGGCATCAGAGATAAAGACAGATAGATGAGCCGTCACATGAGAACAGTCTTCATTCATACCATTTCATTTGATCCCCATCCATTCCTATAACACCTTCACCTGAAATATATTTAACTCTAACCTAATTCCTCTTTGTCTATCCATCTCTCCCACAGTTTACCTCTCCTCCTTGTGCTTTCTACTGTATTACAAAAGACCATTTTGACATGTCTATTGTGTGCCTTATGTTCTACCTGACGATATCATCTTAAAAGGCTTTCATCTGGGCACCTTTCTAACGAGCTCTCCTTCACACCATCTTCACATATTCATTGTGCTCATCTTCCTATTTCCATTTTTCTACATAAATTATCCATCTTTACTTTTATTTTTAACCTATCTTGACCTATATACATTTGGGTTTCATAAGCATACATCAGAGCTGGGATGAGTACTCTATCATACAAGCTTCTTGCTTGTTTTCTAATCAACAGAGCTTGCACTGCACTCCTAATTATGTACGAATAATTTAAGCTTCATCTTCCAATCTAATTCCTTCCTTTCACAAATTAACCTCTTACTTTTATTCACATTTGCAATTGACGTAGTTCCACACACATGATCGAACCGACTCGTTGTAACCACTAAACATGAAGGAAAGCTTCTATAATTATAGTTCAAAATGCTGAAAGGACTATCAAGGCAAAGGATATCATATCTAAATTACAGATGAATAAATACTAATCAGAAAACAGGCCTGTTAGCAATTCCATTTTTAATATTTGTTTTTGTCTGAATATTCTGCAGCTTATTTATTACTAAGTACTTATCCAGGTAAGTGGGGCCTTGATGTGGATAGAAAGCTGTGGTTTCTGTATTACACATGACAGCTAGAGCATCCATGAGCGGATGAAGCCTTTTTTCATCTGTTCCTGATTTTACCTTACTAACAAGGGAAATGACGATCAAGTATGAAAGAACTAATACAAACAGCCTATTTCTTAGGAATCTGATTGTTTTTTTATCTCCCCATAAAGATCGAGTTCCCACCCACTTGTTTAATAATTTTACCATAAGGGGGTACAGCAGAGTATGCTCAAAGTTGTTTATCAGACATTATGGATCCCCATTAACGTACTCAAAAAACCCTGGATTTAGTCATGAAAGCCTACTTGAAATGGCATAGCATGCATCCATTCCACCAAATATGGCACCTAATCATTTACAGTTGTACTATCAGGTAATTCCTCAAGTAAGAACAGGGTAAAAATAAGAAAGCTTTATCTACTCTCTCACCTTGACATCACGTGATGCTTGCAAGTTGGCAAGAGAAGGTTTCATACCTCGTCCAACCTGCCAGATGATGGCCTCAGGAGGCAATCCCTTATGTGGCCATTCCCCACATAACAGTTCATACCATACTGTCCTGAAAAAATAGAAATAACATAAATATAAATTTCACCACAAGGTATTTGAACTTGATATAAAAAATGAGAACATATATACACATGTACATATTCCTGCTTGCTGCTTTCATCCATTCCTGGAGCTACACCACCCTCACAGGAAACAGCATCACTACCCACTGCTTCAGTGTGGTAGCGTCAGGAAAACAGACAAAAAAGGCCACATACGTTCACACTCGGTCTCTAGCATGTGTAATGCACCTAAACCACAGCTCCTTATCGATATCCAGGCCCCAGAGACCTTTCCATGGTTTACCCCAAATGTTTCATGTGCCCTTGCTCAGTCTACTGACAGCACCTTGACCCCAGTATACCACATCGTTCCAATTCACTCCATTCCTTGCATGCCTCTCGCCTTTCTGTGTGTTCAGGCCCTAATTGCTCAAAATCTTTTTTCACTCCATCCTTCCACCTCCAAATTGATCTCCCACTTCTTGTTCCCTCCACCTCTGACACATATATCCTCTTTGTCAATCCTTCCTCACTCATTCTCTCATATGTCCTAACCATTTCAACACACCCTCTTCTGCTCTCTCCACCACACTTATTTCCACACATCTCTTGCCCTTTCATTACTTACTCTATCAAACCACCTCACACCACATATTGTCCTCAAACATTTCATTTCCAACAAATCCATCCTCCTCTGTACAACCCATACTATTCCTTCAAACATATCCATTTTTGCTCTCCTGCATGAATAAGATAGCACCAGGAATAGATGAAGTGAGTTATGGGATGGGTGAGGGGGCAAAGGTTCTGGAAACACTGAACAATCTGTGGAAAGAACATTCACTGGAAAGACAACATTGGTCATGTTAAATGAAATAATATTCAGAACAGTATTTTAAGGATGCAAGGTATGGGCTTTAAATAAGGATGTGCAGAGGAGGATGGATGTGTTGGAAATGAAGTGCGAGGATAATATATGGCGAGATTGTTTTTAATATAAGTAATGTAAGGCGTTGATCAATTAAGTAATGTAAAGATAAAAGAGAAGTGTGGTAATAGTGTGTGTGGTTGAGAGTTGAAGTGGGTGTGCTGAAATTGTTTGGACATATAGAGAATGAGTGAGGAAAGTATGACAAAGAGAATGTGTCAGACAGAATTGAAGGGAAAACAGAGTGGGGAGACCAATGAGGAGATGGAAAAATAGTGATACAGATTTTGAACAATCGGGGCCTGAACATGCAGGGGGGTAAAGGGCATAGTCAGGACAGAGTAACAGGAACGATGTATTATACCTGGGGTTGACATGCTGTCAATGGACTGAACAAGGGCATGTAAAGTGTCTGGAAAGGTACAGCTGAAAGACCTGGTTGTAGACAGGGAGTTGTGGTTTTGGTGCATTATATATGACAGCTAGAGAATGGGTATGAGTGGATATTGCAACTTTTTCTAGGTAAGACCATCAACAATGGTAAATCTGTAACAATGCAAAACTCTATATCAATAACCAGCATGCTATCTTCCACAAAAAGCACAGTTGTCAATCCAGACTCGGGATATACATCTCTCTTTGCACATTTCCATATACTGTTAATTATTTAACCATTTCACCATACAATAAACCTTCTACTTTTTTTCATTCTTGCAAACTCGGGACATAGCGATCAAGTTAGTGCCTGGGAGACATGAAGAAAGTCAACATTCACTCGCATCCATTCTCTAGCTGTTGTGTGTAATGCACCCAAACCCAGGCTTACACTTCTAGGTGTATTTCTCTAATGTATCGGTAACAAATAAAATTTGTGAACGGATTCTGCCTTTATACTTTAACCCCATATTAATCACATAAATACATCGAAATGTGTGCTGATTAAAACTCGCTTTAGTGAACATAACTCCACCAATAAGCCTCTACCACTAACTACCGGCCTATAAGAAAGAAATCCACTGTTCAACTAATGCATATCCATTCATCTTATGTCAGTTCACTGACAATACAAAAGTTATACAAACATGAAATGCATAATAATGTATACTTTAAGCAACATATTAACACCTCTCTGGATGAGTGTGGCACCTATCCACAGAGCTACTGGATACTTATTAGTCCAATAGCAAGTTTTTCTTCTAGCCTGGAAGCCCAGTGTATGTGCACTCTACCTTCCGCTTCAATGGGTGGTGGTTCAAGGATTATGAAAGGTGTTAATATACCAAAATATAAATGTGAAAATACAACATTCCTGGTTTATTACAAAAGCCCTGACTTCAAATTTTATCAACCTCTTTAATGAGACTGATGTCAAAACCACATTCCTGAATGTCCTATAGAGAAGAACAAAGACATATGGGACTGCCATGCTTTCAAACAGAATAAAATCATCATGTATTATCTGCCAATCTAAAGATGCTACTTAACACAAAACCCTCCATGCCCGAAATGCAACTATCACACTGAAGACACAGAACTTACTACTTGTCTTGTGCTCATCCCACAAAAATGCACATATCTCTTGTCTGTTATAGAAAGCAACTAAATGGGTGGGAGTGGAATGGCTAAAAGCCCTTCCTCCTGTGCCACCATCTCCACGAAGGACAAGGACATAGGAGTAAGTGCAAGTAGAACTTTTCCTCCAAGGTTTATGTTGGAGTGTCTGAATTGTCCATTGTTGTAAAAAGGAGGAAATGAAGGGAGAGACAAATGCTAAGTTTAGTTAGAGAAACCAGGATGTTCAATATCTGCCTTAAACAAAGCTAAAGAGTAAGAGGGGCTTGGGAATATGCAGGGGGTAAATTCTATGGTTAGTGCATTATGAGAACCATCATCATTCTTCAACTAGTTATATATTATACCTGGGAACATGATAGAGAAAATAATATCCACTTATCTCCTGCATGAAGATGGTGACTGACAGGTGAAGGCACATGGGACCAGAAGAAATCCTCCCCTCCTGTATTATCCTACTCTACAAGGAGAGGGAGCAAAACAAGGATTTTTCCTTTAAGGCTTGCTCATCTGTTTCTGGCTAAATCTTGCTCATATTGGAAAGACAAGCAGGTTTGAAAAAAAAAAAAAAAAAAAGTCATAACTTACCCGAAACAATATACATCAGAATAGGTAGTGAATGGAAGGCCATCATCCTGTTTCTGTGCTACACGAAGGTTCCTCATGACTTCAGGGGAAAGGTAACACAACCAACCTGGAGGTATGCTCAGCCAGTTTCCCCGTCTACAAGGGACAAGTTAGTCAATGTAAATATAAAGCCTGTAATCAAGTAATTTTCAAGGACTAAAATGTTTTTAAAAGTCTTAGACAATAAGTCAAAAAATCATATAAACATCTTGAACTTAACAATAGCAACACTTATTATTCTTAATTCCTGTCTGTCTGTCTAGTGCTCATTCCCTTTGAGAACTCTCTCAAGGGGATGGCCACAGCAAAAGTCTCTCCATAACTGATGCTCTCCAGTGTTGCTGCTTAGCTTTAATGCCCTACTTGGGATAAGATAGGGCTTATACCATGGTATAAGAATCAATCATCCTCATTTTTTTTCTAGTAATGCTAAAAGTTTAGTTACTAATGATTCAAAATATCTTGAGAAAGATATAAGATTTTTATTCTCATTTCTTTTTTCTCATGTATGCCATTCAAAAAGATGAAGTGGATAATTGCAGTTTTGTTGGCTTGCTTAAGGGGTAACAGTACCAAAAAGATTAACTATCATTAACCTTGGGTATCAGCGGCTTAATGGCTGTGCCAAGCAAATTTATAGGGAGTATTTTATTGAAATTGTTCTGGTCTGTTGGTAGTGCACACAGCTAGGATTTGTCCAAATATGGAAAGGCTCTAAATTCCTGAATTCTGACTTTCTAACAGAAAATAAATAAATAAATAAATAATGGTTTATTGGATTTACAGGTAGTAGCTGGTAGGCAGCCACCAACCAGGGAGGTATAGTAACAGTACTACATGCCTAGGTATTGGGAGGGTTAGTGACAGCTGCATAATGAGCCAGCACTTCAGTGGCTGTCTTTTTCTTTCTGCCTCATCCACATATGGACTGCTGGCATTCTGTCCACAAACATACAATCTCTCCTTGGCACATAAAATATTTGACAACACTTAACGCACACTGCCCATTCTTCAAAACTCTAGATTTTCCTGCTGTGAGCATTATGTGTTAACCCTGCCTTTTGGCTAAAAGATTGGAACAACAGATAGAAGTAAAAGGTAGGGACAGTAGGTAAGAGAATTAGGTTGAGACAGTAGGTAGAATTGGTAGGTAGGAACATTAGGCATGAAAATTAGGTAGACATGGTGGGTTGGAACGTAGGGCAGTAGTAGTAGGCTAGAATATTAAGTAGTAGTAGTTGGCTGGAACATTAGGTAGAAGCCTCTAGAAGCACTGCATTAGAGATGCCCTCTGCCAGTGGCCTATTAAGGATGAGGCACTTTTGGTTATGAAGCAGGAATAGAGTTCACTAGTTATAGAAACACTTTTGCTGTGGCCACCCTATGAGGGAGTTCCTGGAGGGAATGGGCATCAGAGATATAAATAGATAAGTTATTGGACATAAAAAGCCAATCAGCTGAAAATACATTGCTGAGATATTACAGATAGAACTGGGAAGTCATGATAGCAACTAGTTAATTGATAATAAAAGAGCTTTAGATCATGGTGGGCTGGATATATCCATGCTTTGGAAGAGCGTGAGAGTGAGGTGCACCTAGATAGTCAGGGTGGCAGACAGGAAAGTTTACAGAGTATATTCTATGGTTTATACATTATGCACATTAAGTGATGAACAGTTACAGTAACACAATAATAGTAAAGCACTCTCTCAGGAGAGTGTAAAGAACCAATAACTAAACACAACTGTATTGCAGCAAACCTTTCAACTGTCACAGGACTGGAAGATTCACTGACCACTAACCTGCTATCATGGCAGAGTCTCGTAACATTGAACAGACCAAAGTCTGTGATGACAACCTTGCCACTCTCCAGAAATATGTTTTTAGTTTTGAGGTCCTTATGAACTATTCCTCGAGCATGCAAGTAGCCCATACCCTGTAAGAACAAAATTCAATGTAAAAATATCATAGTAATGTTTCATTACTATGAGCTTTAGAGCATCAACAAATGAATTATGGCTGAATGATGCAACAAACTATTCAACATAGGTCGGATAAAAAATATAATACACACTAAAAATTAACAAAATGGTCAGGTTAATATGATTAAAATTCATATGTTCATTCTACTTACTAATACATCTATTTTTACCAAATATCAAAATCAGTTCACAAAATACAAATAAAAAAATACCTGTGAAATCTGTTGAGCAATCATGATGGTCTTTGACATGTTGAACTTATCTTTCTGGACATGGATGTGAGTGTAGAGAGTCCTGCCCTTACACAGGCTCGTGACTATTGCAAGCCGGGGAGGCTTCATGCAAGCACCCATAAACAGTACCAAGTTTTCATGACGAGTCTTGCGGAATGTACTCACCTGTCATACAGAAAGCTAATTATTCTCAAATGTTAAACAGGAACCTGTAAATAAATATCTTCACAGACACTTCATCATAACTACCTAGGATACACACTTGCACTAAGACAGAGTTCTGCTTTTAAGTTTTCCCAGTTGTGAACTGCTATGTTGACAGTCATACATTATGGCCATAATCCACATGTCATGAGTCAAAAATGCCCAACAAGTAACAATGGTGAGCTTTATACTGCCAAGAAATCAAGAAAAGTGCTACACTCAAGGTAAAACTTAATGTTTTAAACCACCTAGGTGCTAAGGAATGAAGTGGACATTGCCCTTCTATTTCAACCCACTTCCAAAGAAAAGATTCACAACATATCTGGTTAGTGTTCTCATTATTTTTACTGTACTTCATACTGAGGTAATAGACATAAATATGCACTTGTATTTATTTCATATTTTATAAAACAAAATTATTACAAAATATATTCTCTAGTTAGGTATCAAGGAACGTAACTAGCATTTATACCTGGGCTATGATAGGAAAATGGATTCACTTATTGTCATTTCACTAAAGAGTTAATCTTTCTTGGAATGTAACCCTGAAGTTACATAATGCCTCGCCTGTATAGGCAAGAATGAATAAGGGGTTTCCAAACCACACTTCCAAGTTGCAAAAACAAATAGAATAAAACCCAAAGTAGGTCTACTTCCACTGACCTTGAATTTAAGTATGCAATCACTTGAACTTGATCAAACTAGCATGAACACAACAGATATGTAATGACAAACTCCAGTTACTATACTTACTTCAGCTTTAAATGCCTCAAGAGTTTTTTCATCGTTTACACAGTCCATACGGAGCTCTTTAATAGCCACATGACCATGCCAGTTTCCCGAATACACAATACCAAATCGACCACGGCCAATGACTTCTCCACGGTCAAGTTCATCATAAGGGATATCCCACTCTCGAAGTGACTGCGACACACTACTGACACTATTCTGTCGAGTACAGCGTGGATCTGCATTCTCTCCATCAGAAACAGTGGAATCTTGAGAATCCACCCGACCAGCTATTGTGCGTTCCGAATCATCAGTGCCTGTACTACCAGACCTGATGAAAGAAAGGTGACTCACTGTACATTACGAAATTTACAAACTCACTGTACATTACAAAATTTACAATAAAGACAATCTAAATTAAATGAATGTATAACTCTAAGGAGTATAAACAGAACACATGGTCAACTAAGGTGGAAAAATGTCATGTTTACTGGATGTTATTAACATCTCAAGAGGCTAGAACTACTCAAGAACTGTCTTCACTATAACTGCATCAAATATAGCTATGAATGGACAACTATTTATTCAAATCACTTCCCACTTTTAATTGTAGCTCAAAAATATACAAATAATGCACAAAAACTTCTTTTCATTAGCCATAGCACCTACTCATCAGCACAGTGAAAATATATTCACAGTAAATACTTGTTCAGCGGATATTTTTCCTAAATACATTCTACTACCTACCCTGATGTTTGTGACACAGTGCGATCTGAATCATGTGACTGACGAGAGTCGATGACATCACTCTGTGTGGATGATGCAGACAGAGGAGCCTTTGGAAGTGGTCTGTTTGTGATAGTTGCCAGATGCCACATTTCTAAGGGAATGTCTCCAGAATCATCACTCATGTCTATCAACAGAAATAAACATAATATTAATAGTTTTATGCAAAATTTACAGCTATTTCCTCCAGCTGAGCTTACTCAAGATTGGCATGACATTATTCTATAACAAGACTGTGACTCGCTGATAAAAGCATTATGCAGTATAAAGGAAGACATAAAGCAAGTTGAAGGAACACGCTATGCAGTATACAGGAAAACAAAATGAAGTTGTACTGTACAAACAGTTTTACACTAGTGAGATCCCATCTCTTGAACATTCCCTATTATCATACAACTTCCTGAATCTAAGTATGATGTCTGCATTAACCATGTCCTTAGTCAATGAAGTGAGTATAATCACCTATTTGTACTGTATGGGAAGGGAGTTTTACACTTAAATGTGTGTGACTACTATTTTTGCTTATCATTTGTGTGTTATGGGAAGAAAGTTTTCCTCTAATGTTGCCCTGTCTCTTAACCTTGTTTTAACAACCCTCTCTTTACTCCTGTGTCTGTATATATACAAAAACATACCAGCCTAAGCCAAGTATCTATTTATCAACTAGCTCCAAGGGAAGAATGAATGCCTGGGTTAGATGTGGGCTATCTGCCATGCCCAAGTTTTGAGCCCATGCAGGCCCCACCCTTGGTAGGCCCATATTGACTCATAGTCAGTGACACCTAATACTATGTATGTTTATTTAAGCAGTAGGAAAGTAATGTTCTACATCTCACAGGGACCCATCACATGACCTTTCTATACCATCAAGTATCAAAGTACCATACCTTGTTAGGCTCACTGCCCAGTCAGTGAGAGCCATGTCCCCAAATTTGAAAACAAAATGGAAGGAAAGTGTTGATAATAAAAAAAAGTGACAAGATTGAGTGAGAAAGGAGATCTGATCATACAATATGTGTGAGATGCTGTAGGAAAAAATATGTTGTGACAGTATGGACATATGCAAAGAACAGAAAATTCAGGATACCATGAAAGTTTTTGTGCTACCTCGCTAACATGGGAAACGGTGATAAAGTATGAAAAAAAGGAAAAATGAAATCAAAGTTCTCACAATGGATACCATGAGGGAGATAACCATCACAAAAGCCTAGAATGAGATGGATTAAAGGTGTGAAAGATGTCTTGCAATTGCAAAAACAATAACTAAGGAGGTTAAATAAAGTGCAATATGTCACGACCAAGCTTGGCTGATTTGGTGTCAAAATAAAACACGAGATGAGAGAAAACTGAACAATCTAAACTACTTGATTTACATCCTGAGAGACTAGTCAATACGTCAGTAAATCATATGTAAACTAAGTAATATTCATGCTGATAATGAGAGCTTAAGTTTAAATATAATACCCTAAGCAATCTTGTGATGTTACATGCACATTTAACTATTTCATTACATTTATTTGGACAAGCATGAATCTACAAAGAACGTGAAAAAAAACTGGCAGACAAGGACAAATGATATATTACAGCCACAAAAATATGCATCTTAACTGCTGTATGAGAAAATTCTTGTACTCTAACTGAGATCTGAAATGTATAGATTTAAATTACAAGGAAAGTTCACGTACAACTACAACAAAATAATCAAACATAAAAGAAATGTTCACTTTGGAAAAAAAAAAATACTAAACCACATTTGTTATGCCACCCAACTTGCCACCTACCTGGTAAGTGAAATCCTCGTGTAACTGAGGAAACAGCAATAATGTTGATCTAATAACTGTTATGGTCAAATGATTAAAAAAGATATCAACAGAATCACAAAACATGCTACAATTACCAAATATAGAACCATATTCTTATAACTGATAGTACTATACAAACCCATCCTTTATAAATTCAAGTCCAGAGTTTCAACTCATTCTTTGCTATACTTGCATCACAGACACATTTTCATGTAATGTACTAAGATTAAAAACATTTTCTTAAAATCAATGAATCTCTTGAAACATCCATTAGCACATACTCTCACTGTGCCTTTAAACTGCTCCCTCTATTATTTCTTTATATCCATTCTTCCTAATGAACTTAACCAAATCACCATCTTAATTAGAGTTATGCTTATCTCCTAAAGACAAAAAACTCTAACTGTCATCCTTACCATGTCAAATCCAAACAAAAATAAATTTTTTCAATTTTTCACCTTAGCGAGCAAGCTTAAGAAAAAT
This sequence comes from Panulirus versicolor, assembly GCA_032361705.1. Classification (NCBI taxonomy): domain Eukaryota; kingdom Metazoa; phylum Arthropoda; class Malacostraca; order Decapoda; family Palinuridae; genus Panulirus; species Panulirus versicolor. The sequence continues at coordinate 284,084 of JAUUDZ010000036.1, read as the reverse complement.
GCAACAAAGCCTATAATAAAAAAATGCTTGCTTGGCTCCTTCAGTAAATACATTAATTAATTGATGATATGGGAGGGGACAATTTCCAGCGCATTTGAATTACCTTTTATGATATGCATGAAATATGTGTGTAGGATAAATACAATTCCTTTTTTTCATTACTGATTACCATTTCCTGCATTAGCAAGATAGTGCCAGGAAAAGACGAAGAAAGGCTACATCTACTCACATCCATTGTCTAGCTCTCATATGTAATGCAGCGAAAGCACAGCTTCCTGTCCGCAACCAGGCCCCATGTGGTTTACCCAGGATGCTTCACAATGACAGCATGTCTACCCCTATGTATCACATTGTTCCAATACAGTCTATTCCATGAAAATCTTTCACCCTTCTGCATGTTCGGATCCTAATCATTCTTTTTCATTCCATCCCCAAATTTGGTCACTCAGTTCACCTTGTATCCTCCACTTCTGATGCATATATCCTCTCTGACAACGTTTACTCACACATCCTATCCAAATATCCAAACCATTTCAACACATCCTCCACCCTCTCCTGACCTCAATCTTTATACTACCACACTTCTTTCTTACCCTTTCATTACTTTCTTGATCAAACCAGCTCACACTACATATTGTCCACAAACATTTCATTTCCAACACATCCATCCTCCTCCGCACAGCCTTATATATAGGCCATACCTTGCATCCAGATAATATAATTGGAACTACTATACCTTCAATCATATCCATTTTTGCCCTCCCAGATAATATTCTCTCTTTCCTCACATTTTTCAGCACTCCAGAACCTTTGCCCCCTCATCCACCCTATGACTCACTTCTGCTTCCATGGTTTCATTCACTGCCACATCCACTCTCAGGTATCTAAAACCCTTCAATTCCTTCAATTTTTCTACATTCAAACTCACATCCAACCTAACCTGTCCCTCAACCCTGCTAAACCTAATAACCTTGCCCAACCTTGCTAAACCTAATAACCTTCCTTTTATTCATATATACTCACAACTTCCTCCAATTACACTCTTTCAAACTCAGACACCAACTTCTGCAGATTCTCACTTAAAGTGGCAAGCAAAATCAGATAATCACTTTTTGTTGGGGTAGGAGGGGCTTTTGCTTATTTCCAACATGGCCAGCTCAATGGACTCACAAGTAGACAGTTTACAAACACATGTACAATAAAGTTGTATAAAACAGTATAGTCTTTTTCACAAAAACACAAGTCCTTGTAGAATTTTGCCTTGTCCTTAATCATAACACCAATTAAATAAGTTACTCTAAAATAACTAACTGCTGGAGCTAAAATGAAGTATAAACAACATAATATATCAAACATGTGAATATAGAAGATTATTTGTAATGCTGTTGAATATCATGAGTTCATCTGACTTGTTAGCTTTACCAACTCAAGATCACTGCAAAAATTAATACATAATCAGTCACCTGGAAAACGGAATGCTTGTTGCTGTGCAGGAGAAGCAGAGATAACTGGAGCTGGGCTGGAAGGGGTGGAAGAATTGCAACTGGAGGTGTTCGAACTGGAGTCTGGACCCTAAAGACACGGAAGTCTATCAATTACTGATTAAAACTAATCATGTAACTAGGAAAAACTACAATACACTAAATATAATTACATACTCTTCAGCAAGGTAATGTCAAGAACAGATGACTGAGCCTCAGAGGGAAAATCCTCACTTGACCCACATCTCTGTTCCTTCTTTTGGAAAAGTAAAACAGAAGAGGATTTCTAGCCCCCCCAGTCCCACCCCTTTTCGTCATCTTCTATGACACACGGGGAATACGTGGGAAGTAATCTTGCTCTCCTATCCCCAGGAATAATATATAATGAGGTAGCGTTAAGAACAGAGGACTGAGCCTTAGAGGGAATATCCTCATTTGGCCCCCTTCTCTGTTCCTTCTTTTGGAAAATTAAAA
>JAUUDZ010000036.1:266370-282029 GCA_032361705.1 Panulirus versicolor | reverse complement strand
TATTCATACTTGCTGCCTTCATCCATTCCTGTCGCCACCCTGCCACACATGAAATAGCATCCCCCCCTCCAGCGAGGTGGCGCAAGGAACAGACAAAAAAGGCCACAGTCATTAACACATACTGTATATAAAAATCAAAAGTGAGTGTCAATACAAAGAAAAAAGTCTTCTTTCACGTTAATTTTTTCAAACTTAAATGCAAGAGGTTACTGGACTATTAGGAATTCTATTAACAATAATATTAGTTGACAAATAAAGTATACAGGTTTATAAGATTAAGATTACTTTCAATTTGATAAGAAAATGAACACAATATTCATTATCACTTACCTGGAAGGATGGTATGTTAATGGACGGCTGGGAATAGGACATGGGGCTGCCCCATAGGGGAGGGGGAAATACATCATTCAGATGAGACACACCAGGGGGCCCTCGACTAGGAAGCCCACCGCCCCCATCCATACCACCCTTCTTCAGAGTCTGAAAAATTTAATTCCTGTATTCAATTTCGTCTCTGCCAGACAACATCTAAATATAACAATATGTCTCAGTAAACTGGCCTCTCTCTTTAGTGTAAATATGAATATCTATTCAAGGTTCTTTGTCTTTTGAATCTTCAAATACAATTATATTTTCAAAAATGCCACTGCAAGGTAACGTAAGGAAAAAAGGAGTAATGGCCTCATTTGCAAGCATTCAATCTCAAGCTGCATTGTAAAAAGTATCAAAACCTAAGCTTACACTCCACTGTCAAGCCCTACATACTTCTCCATGATCTACTCATACCACTTCTTATGCCCTGATTCATCCCACTAACAGCACTCTGCCCCATATATACCACAATAATCAAATATATTCTGTCCCATGCACACCTCTTGCCCTACTGGATGTTAAGACCCCCAACATCCCATAGCCTCCATAACTCATCCCCCATCTTCTTCATCTCCCACAACTCCTTTCCCCCCTCTGCTTCTGACAAATAGATCCCCCTTTGTCCATCTTTCCTTGCTCATCCTCTCCATACAACAGGGTCACAAACTCTAACACTTCGACGTATGACACTTTAGAATTAGGGTACACTGAATTGAGTTGCAGCACTATAATTTGACTTACGAGAAATTGGAAAAAATGGACATTTCTTACCTTCATAACTTCATCTAAAAGAGTATTTTCATTTAACTGAAAGTACATCATCATAATTTTGGATAGTAGCACACTTTTCTTTTCATACTTGATCACCATTTTCAGTATTAGACAGGTAGCACCAGGAACAGACGAAGAAAGGCCGCCTTCTCTCCCATCCATTCTCTTGTTGTCAGGTGCAGTACACCTAAACCACAGCTCTAGTGCCCTTATCATGCATATTTTCATGATGTCAAAGCAAAACACAATTCAATTTTTATCCCATCAACTGGAAAATATATTCGTGTTGACTGCTATCCCATTATTTGCCACATCTACAGTAGGTGTGGGCACTGCAATAAGTTTGCATGTCCTTAGCTGAAACACCTGGATCACATGATTCAGAGGGTGTCATACAGAGCCCTAGCACCCCTCTCTTCCCCTCCCAGTAGCCCTCATTCCAACCCAATTTCATTCCACCGCCACCTCAAGCTCTCATCACTACATTTTCCATTAAGACTACTTAATATCCCCTCATTTACTTATGACATGGCAACAGCTATTGAATCAGGGTGACGCAGATGATCTTCTCCTTCCCACTGACCCTCAGTCCACCCCATCCTACTTCAGCAGCACTTAAAGCATTCACCACCACGTTTCAGTAAGGCGTCTTTTTCAGTAAGTTTTCATTTAACTGTCCGAATTACATTATTAGAGCATGGTGATGTACATGAGTAGTAAGCTAAGTTGTTTCAGGTATAGTGCAGTCCATCCATAAAGGTCAGTTAGGGAAAATTTTGGTCAGGAACGTAACCCCCTTTATAACATGGGTTTCAATGACTCACGTTACAACAGATTCGAGATGAAGAACACCTATGTTGAGCAGTAATGCCTCAGTATGTCTGAACTACTTCAGCATACCCTTGTCAGCCCTCTCAACCACACTGCACTTAATGCCAAACTTCTCTTCTCCACTGCCAACCCTTACATGATCATCCCACCTCAAACCACATATCATCTGCCCTCTTCTTTTCTTTTGCACTCTAGGATCAAGCTCTACATCCATAAAAAAGTCAAGACTACCATATCTGCATACATATCTGTTTTTGCCCCAACAGACACCAAATTCTCCCTCCACATTCTCCTTAATGCTCCCAGGACATTAGATCCCACTCAAACTTCCAATCCAATCACCATGTCTCACTCCTGTTATACATCATTTTCTTACTTTTTATCACTTTTACTTTAAACTTTCTCGTCACACACACTTCCGAAGTCTGTCACCAGCTTCTGGAGTTTCTGCCTGGAGTCTGAACATGAAAAATTAACATGTCTATCTATCTATCCATCTATATCTCTGATGCCTGTTCCAACTAGAACTCACTCAAAAGGGTGGCCAGGGTAACAGTCTCCATAACTAAAGAACTCCAGTGCCGCTTCTTAGCTTTTATGCCTCACCCTTAATGGGCCACTGGCAGAGGGTTAGTCTAGCAAACAGTTTGCAGAGGCTCCTACCTAATGTTCCTAATGACTACTTTCAGAAGTAATTTATCTTGTATGTCCCCCTAACCACCCGCATACCATAAACCCATCCCTGTATTTAACTCGCTCACCACTTCATTCAAAAACAGAATAAACAACCATGATGATATCACACATCCTTGTTACAGACCCACCTTCACTAGGAGCCACTCACCTTCCTCCCTACCTGATACCTTACTCTTCCAGCAAAAGCTTCTCATTGCATTCAGTAACTTTCCATTTACCCTGTATAATCGCTGAACCTTCCATAAGGCCCCTCTGTCAACTTATATTCTTTTTCTACATCTATAGATGCCACATAAAGTTCACTCTCTTTTTCCATGTATTTCCCACCTAAATTATTATGGTTAAACAAGATTCACAAACCTTCTACCTCTCCTGAAGCCACACTGCTCCTTCCCATTTAGTTGTCTTGTGCATGCCATCACTCCCACTCCCCCATACACCTTAAAAAACACTCAGGAGAATTACACCTTTGTAATTTAATCATGCACTCCTGTCCTTATCTTCATATACATGCACGCACTAAACAGGCATTCTGCCAGTCCTCAGTCACCTCACCTTTGATCATGCAAATGTCCAACAGCCTGACTAACCTGACACACTAACTACAAAACTCATGTGCCTGACACACTAACTACAAAACTCATGTGCAATCCAATCTAATTCAAATACTAACCAAGAAAAATATTTTTGTCATAAGTATGGTTCCACTCACATCAGTAAAAATTTGTAGATATTCAAGAGGCAACCCACAGGATGGTGGCACCTTTGATTCACATTCACGATGGCATTTAAAGCTGCATTCTTTGCATTTTAAACCTAAGAAAGTAAAAAAAAGACAAAAGTTAAGACTGATATATTTTTGTAGTGTGCACAATGAGATGTCTATAATAGGGTTAAGTGGGGGCCCATCAGGTCAAAGGATAAAGGTGTTTTTTCTTCTTTCACACTTGTTCACTGTTTCCTGTATTAGTGAGGTAGTGTCAGGAACAGACAAAGAAAGGCCTCATTTGTTCATATCCATTCTCTATCTGACAAGTGTAATGACTGCTGGTGTATGTAATGATAGTAGTACATTTTTTTATGTTAGCTCAGATGGCATGAGCAACTGAATGCCCAAAATCAAATATGTATTACTATTATATTTATGATGGTCAAGAACTGGAAGTAAAAGTGGGAAGGCAAGGGTTATAACAAGTGATAAAAAAGGGAATGCAAAACTTGACTTCCATGAAAAGTTAGAGGAAAAATCTGACATATGAAGAGAATGAGTGAGGAAAGGTTGACAAAGAGGATATATGTGTCAGAGGTAGAGGGAACAAGGAAAAGCAGGAAACCAAACTGGAGGTGGAAGGATGGAGTAAGAAACATTTTGAGCGACTGGAGCCTAAACATGCAAAAAAGTGAGAGGCATGCAAAGAACAGAGTGAATTGGAACAACAATGTGGTATACCAGGGTCAACATGCTGTCAATGGACTAAACCAGGGTACATGAAATGACTGTGGGGCCTGGATATGAATAGGGAGTTATGATTTTGGTGCATTACACATGACAGCTAGAGACTGTGAACGAATGTGGCCTTCTTTGTCAGTTTTCCCGGCGCTACCTCACTGATGCAACAGGTGGCGATGCTGTTTCCTGTGGGGCGGGATGGCGCAGGTAATGGATGAAGGCACGTGAGTATGAATATGTACATGTGTATATGTGTACAAGGCTATGTATATGTATACGCTGACTGTATATGTATAAGTATGTTCTGTACATGTATGGGCATGTATGTATATATGTGTGAATATGGGTGGATGGGTCTTTCTTCGTCTGTTTCCTGACACTACCTCGCTGGCATGGGAAGCAGCAGTCAAGTATAATAAAATAAGTAAAATCATCAATAAAATGTATATGACAAGGTTATGTGTAATGCAGCTGAGGAGTAGAACAACAGAGACTGCTAAAGATGAGTGCGGCAACATAAACATACGTTGTGGAAAAGAGATGAACAACATAGTGAAAAGATTTAAGAGATCTAGTTCGGAAGAGGCGGCATCTCCCCAAAAAAAAATTTTGAATGGAAAGCCAGTGAGTGAAAAATGTACTGTCTTGAATAATATGGAAAAAAAAAAACTTGGTGCACATGTTGAAGGCAAAAAAGAAAAAAAAAAATGGTAAAATAAAGTCAAAGTGTGAGAGACAAAAACTTATTCTGGAATAAGGTACACAAGATCATCAATCTAATGCTATCCAATATCCATTATCATTAACTCATTTCAATTTCAATGGCATGGATCTGCTACATTCATGTACGTTTCATAGGAATTAATTTTGCAGGACTGAGGTTCCTAATCCCAAATCTACAGGCAGGCAAAGGGTAATGATACCCAATTCCCTGGGGGGTAGTCTTACTACCCAACAATCCTATGAAATGACAAGCATTGTATCCTAAATCTATAAATATTGAGAAAACATTTGAAAATTTGATTATTACCACTAAGGATTGTAAACTTGTGGTGGCAATATCCACAAGTTGCTGACTTGATGGTTTTCATAAATCGATGCTGCACATTGTGAACCATAGAACCAGGTAGAGTTGGTGTTCGTGGTGACTTTGGAACTCCCACATTATCTATAAAAACAAGAGGAAATGAGAAAACTGTTTCTCATTCCTGATTACCTGCAATTATCAGAACAACCTTTATTCTTTTACTGAAGAAAAATATCTCATGTTGAATTTATACTAAACTTAATATTTCTTTACATAACAAATCAAACATGCATGATTCACTTCAAGGTAGAGAACTTGGAAACCAGTTCAAGTACCAAGCAAGTAGTTGTCTTTAAGCTACAATACAAGGGTGAAGTTATTCACATGTAAATAGAAAAAGAATGCCCTAAACACATTAGACAAGAATCACAAATAAAAACGTAAGGAGAAAAAGGTCAGCAATACAAGAATGGGTATATGGAAAGTTTACCTAAAACACTTTGCTGTTACACATTTCTTTAAGCCTATCTTCATCTCTGAAATCCAAGAGTAGCTAAGATTTCCTTTGTATGGCTGTATACGGTTGTGGATTTAACCATGACCTAAAGAAAACTATGATTCAACAATAAACTTAAACATGTAAAGGGTTATTGCTTCAGTACTGCATAACATAAACATATATAATTAATTACATGATTATCTGGTCTGTCTGAAATACTGTATCATTCAAAATATGATGAAGTACTTTAACACACATTATTAAAAAAAAATGGCAAAAGCCACAACAGCCTCTGCTCCGAAAAGGAGAACAAATAAAATACAACACCACATACACGTATGATAGAGCCTCAGCTGCTATCATTCAATCCCAGTAGAAGAAATTGTGGCATAAACTTAAGAATTAGCTAATACTTTAGTTATATCCAGTATCATTTGGTGCACACTCACCATTCATTTGTATCAATTAGTGATATATGCTCCTGACCTGTTTCTTCACAACAGGTGTAGGCTGTACTAAAGAAGGGCAAATAAACACAGCAGAGAACACTTCTACATCAATTCTGAAACCTGACTTAAAATTCCTTAATTGCCTGACTGCTGTTGTGAAGTGCCTCAATCAAAGTCAGAACTAGGTGATCAAGTGAGAATGCAACTGTCCATGAGTTTATTTTTCTTTCACCCAAACACTACTGGTACCTTCTTTAAGCCCTAACCAGTACTAATCTAACACAAATTTCACTTTATCTTTTAAGGTACTCTCTATCTATCTGTCCATATCACTGATGCCCGTTCCCTTCAGGATCTCCCTCAAAGAAGGCCAAGGCAAAAAGAGTCCCCATAACTGGTGAACTCCAATGCTGCTGCTTCTTAGTCTTTAGTGCTTCACCCTTAACAGGCCACTGGCAGAAGGCAACTCTAGCACACTGTTTTCAGAGCCTAATACCTAAAGTTCCTACCAACTACTACTACCTAATTTGTCTACTTAATGTTCCAACCTACTACATCTAACTAATGTTCCTACCCACTACTTCAACCTTTACTTCAACCTTATGTTTCTGCATGATACTTTTATCTATCATTCCAACCTACTATATCTATCTACTGCTACTACCAATTTGTTATAAGGCTGGGTTAGTGCATAGTGCTTATCACAGAAAAATCTTGAGCTATGAAGAATGAGTTGTATGAGTTAAGTGTTGTCAAGTGTTATGTGTGACAAGGATAGATTGTATGTTTGTGGACAGAATGCCAGCAGGGCAGGTGTAAGTGAGGATGAAAGAAAAGGCAGCTACCATGGTCAGTGGAGTGCAACCTGAAAACAACTGAAGTGTTGGCTCACTACACGGCCATCACTAATCCTCCTGATATCCAGGCGGGTAGTACTGATAATGTACCTGCCTGGTCAGTGGCTGCCTACTAACTACTACCTACTTACATTCTGGGTAAATACAGTGCTTCCTAAAACAGTTTATACTTATATTACCCTTCTCCATAATACTGTTCTTTAAAATAGGGTATTACATAAGAGCCCCAGTCAATTCTCATACCACAGATGCTTTCCTTTCAGAATCTGCTTCCCAGTGTGGACAACATCTAACATGTTTAGAATTCTTCCTGGAATGTGACCAGCTGGACAATAAAATACACCTGCTTGGGGTATTCTAACTTTCCTTTTCCAAAACTAGCAATGCCGATGAATTTCATCACAAAGCTTGTGCAACCAAAAAAATTCTGAATCATAACAGAAATGCACAAAAAGAAATATATGTGAAGGACTTGCAATTTCTAATCATACTAGAGGTCCTAAGAAAGAATGAAGGATTTGCAAAAGAAGAATGAAGGAATTTGTAATGTGGGCATTTTCTTATCTAATGGGTATAATGAGGCTGTTTAGTTATGCAGGAAGAACAGACGTCATAAAAGCAAAAGTCCCACTATAACAAATTCAGGGGGAAATGAAACATGTAATAGTGAAGCTATGCCAAAATAAACCAAAAACATCAACAACAATGAAAAGAAAAAAATTCAATGAATTTTTGCTTTAGAGCACATTTTGTAGCACAAGACAGAAGTCTAATTACAATATCAATTTAAACCAAAGATCATAACACTTACTCTTGTTGGTATAACTCTCCTCTTCTGCAGGGTCTGCATAGTTTGGTGATTTTGTTGGACTGTCGAGAGCAGAAGGGGCTGGAGAATTCTTGAGTTTCCGCACATCAGTCCTGCTCCTACTTCCGTCTGTTCTTTTGCCACTGCTTTCTACTGCTGCTGAGGCTTCAGATTCTGAGTGAAGGCGTGTCCGTCGTGTGCCCAACTGCTCCATGCTGCCACCCAGCCAAAAATTATTTATTTTTCGTCTTAATAAGAAATGACTAAAACAAATTTATTGCAACAGCAAAATACAAATGAAAGCATCAATATATTGCATTTCAGTACAAAGTAAATGTGAAGCAAGGTATGTAAAGTAATATCAATCATGTAATTCATTCCAAATGAAAGTCATGTGTAATTACATATTTTGAAACATATAAGCCCCATTCCCATTAAGCGAATAAATCAATATAAAAAAGTACAAATGCCAACAGTGGACAGCACGTCCAGATGGATATTCCCAGTCGTAGGAGGATTTGTATCGAAGAGGCAGATGTAGGCACACATGATGCACATACGAACGCAGAGCAGCAGCATGTCGCATACAGGAAGGCAGGCAGGTGGCGACAGCAGTCAGCATAACAGAGACAGGGCAAAAACACAAACTAAGCTACTAAAGAACACTTAAAAGTATAGCCTTAACTCTTATTCATTCAGTATTTATACATAAAATTTTAAACCAATCTACACAGCTAACACAAAGCATTCTGTTTGGCATGCATGCTGCCATAATGCCCAAAATAAGACATAATAATGTCAGACAGCTAATCCCTTTACATCCTATCTATCTATATATATCTAATTCCCATTCCCTCCAGGAACTCCCTCAAGGGGGTGGCCATGGTAAAAGAGGCTCCATAAGTGATGAACTCCATTGCTGTTTCTTAGCCTTTAGTGCCTTACCCTTAACAAACCACTGGCAGGGGGCAACTCTAGCACAGTGTTTCCAGAGGCTCCTACTTAATGGTCTTATGACTACTTCTACCCTTCATAGCACATATCATTAGCATACTATAGTCAGCCAAACACAAAAGAAAATAACCACATATCATACATAAGAGGAAACACAACTCTTTTATCAATTGTTTTAGGGCTAAAATGAGTTTTTGCTGAAAGAGACATTTCTGTATTTAAACAAAAACTGCCACAGACAAAGCTATGGCTGGTGTTCCTGAAAACCTTAAAGTTTAAGCAAACAGCTCTGTACTAAACTGTATCAAACTTTTGTGTCATCCAGTAATGACCAACTTCTGAGTTTATCCAATGAAGATTTATGTAAGCAAACTTTAGCCAATGAAAATCAGTAATAAAAAAATCAATTTTCAGTCAAGATTATAATGCAAACTAGCAATTACCCCCATACCGTATCAATATCAACTCCAAATTTGAGATATCCAAAAACATGTCTGCCTTCTAAATTCTTTCAGTGAAAATTCAAATAATCAAACCTTACCCAGTAGTAATGTCACAGAATGCAAAATGAGCAAATCAAATTAAGGTACATTGCAATCTAGTATATACCCCAAAACCCCTAAGCTTAGCCTCACCACTGCAGCTCGTGTCAAATCCACATCTATTATCGTTACTCAATCAAATCAGGTGGATCAAGTACAGTATTCACATCAGCCGCACACATATTCAATCAGTGTTGAGTGTATTATAAAAGTTAGACATGGACCTCCACACTTATGAAGGAACTTCTTAACTTTTCAATTTACATGCAAAGTTTCTGCACTTGATACACAACTGCAGATATGTCGACATCAAAGACCAACCTTATCGTGCCAATGCAAAGTTTACTACTAAGTGGTCCAAGTCTAAGGAATCCTGTCTCTGCAAGGTACCACAAGCAAACTTAAATGGTAAACTACCTTTCACTTCATTATCAACATTCCCAGCATCAATTAGAAAATCTCCTTGTAATATACAAGCCATCATAAACCATAAAAAGGAACACTTACTTTCTGAATGGCACATCAGATTGCCTAAAAATTTCAACGGCCTAAAGGCTATGTCCAGGACTGCTGAAGAGTAATGAACAGAAAGCTCACCAGATTGAGGAATGATGAATTTACAAACTCACATATTTATAAACAAAACAGCATGCATTTCTCTCCTACTCTACTATGAGGTGTTGATGAAACCCATTAACAGGAAGTCATGCATTACTCATCTTTTACAAGTCTTCCCATAAAATACAGAGAAATGCTTATACACAATCTGCTGTATATAAATGACTTGGATTAATATCTATATTTCCTTTTTTTGTACATTAGAAATTGAAATACAAAAAGGTGGGGGTTCCAGCCCCCTGCTCTCTCTCTCTCTCTCTCCCCCTTCCCCTCTCTAAGGCCTTCTATGATGCTCAGGGAATGTGAAGATAGAATTCTTTATTCCCTACTCCAGTCTAAGTATACTTTCTTCATATCAGTTTGTTAAACCCCACCTTATCCAGGCAGCTCTAGAATGTGAGTATTCAAGGAAGAAATCCTCATTTTGCTACTTCTGGTATCCCTATTTTAAGTGATAAACCAGAAGGGCAAGATTTCCAGCTACCATACTCCTACTCCTGTTAGTTACCTAATATAGATAGAAGATACATAGTACTCTTTCTCCCCTGTCCCCAGAAATATTTCATACCTGGGTAAATAATCAGCAGAGAGCTACTATATCATATGAATCTCCACACAAGAGGCATTTCTAGCTTATCTTTTCCAAAACATTTTAAAATCATGAATAAGAACCACCAATCCTGCTTCCCAAGATTTGCAACAGGCAAAGAACTCGGTCCTAAATTCTCTTTAATAAGGCAATGATATCTTTTCAAAGACCTGAACTGGTCTGAATAAGAATATTCAACTACTCACAAAATATCCAAAAGAATACTAAATATGAGCCAAGTACAGAATCAATCATAAGACAGACCTCAAGAAATGAGTCTCGCTTGAACTGAGAATACAAAACAACTTAAAAAAATCATCCAGAAGGATATCAAATTTAATTCTGGCTTTGAGTTACCTTCAAGGTAATAATCACTTCCTGTGGTTTGGAAGAAGCAAAGAACATTTTGTACATATTCTTTAGCAAAGTAGTAACTTGTCTAAAAAAACTAGAAAAAACAGTCTAGCTTGAACTGACAATATATCACTCATCATTTAAGGTGATAGTCATTAATGCACAGAATGTCTCTACTAGGTGTCATTCCAAACTAAATTTTATGGAATATGAGTCTATAAGCTGCAGGAACAGGTAAATTAAACCAAAAAAAATCCTGCTAATGAATCTAATGAGTCTAGTTCGCAGAATGACTTGTGCAATGGTAAAATTCTAAAAAAGGGGAGCACGGTAAATCTTAACACTAAGACTTACAAAATGTAGAGCTGACATAGGCAACACCCACAAGGTGGAGCCTGAGGTGTAACTGCTAGTATCTAGCATAACATTTACCATTATCTTGTTGAATCTGGTCAATACAGTTTGTCAATGGATGTACTTAGCTAACACACTTTCCTGCTGACTGAGCACAAAAGTAGATCAGAAGGATAGCATAACCAAATTTAATCAAGCATTTTGATTTACTAATGATGATCCAAGCCTGAAAACTCATTATCCTAACCTCAAAAAAAACCTACTATGATCATTCTTTATGCCCTTCCGACATTTGATGTATGCATAATATCAATTTTGATAAAGATGTCCTCTTACACTTTATGGGGGATGTGGCCATCCAAAAGCTTTAATACTCACCATCTTAAAGGTGCAAAAGTGACATCTCCTTTCTTTAACATCATTATATGTATTTACAAAAGGAGACTACGATGAATCTTTACTGAACAAAGATCATCAAACAGCATTTAAGGTATACAAGCAATTTACCTTTAAATTCAAAATTACCAATAATACTTTACACAACAGAAAGAGCTTCATCTGCAATGCTGTACTATATCTCTGATCATGTAGCAAGGATAAAATTACTATGAAAGTATTACAAGTATGACACTAAAAGCATTTTAACAAACATACCACTACTGGTCTTCTTTTAATGTTCTTTAAAGGACAATGTCTTGGTAAGCCATTATGGTGCTAGATACTATATGCCACTCTGTAGTCCAAAGTTTGATTCTACTTGCCCAACTTTGTAATAAGTATAAGTATTTCATACTATTCACCATTTCCCATGTTAGCAAGGTAGCGTTAAGAACTGAGGCCTGAGCCTTTGAGAGAATATTTTCACTTAGCCCCCTTCTCTGTTTCTTCTTTTGAAAAAGTAAAAAATGAGAGGGGAGGATTTCCAGCCCCCCCTGCTCCCTTCCCTTTTAGTCGCCTTCTACGACACGCAGGGAATACATGGGAAGCACTCCTTCTCACCTATCCCCAGGGATAAAGTATAAGTATACTAAACATAATTCTTTCACTGCAACAATCAACTAAATTAAAATGAACTTTTACAATCAAAAACTACATACATCAACTTTTCTGTAACTTTGCCAAAATATATTCCCTTTAATGCAACAATTGACAGCCTTCCCCAGAACTATAAATGTCTGCTAGACATCCCTTTGTCATCCTATCTGGGAACAGCTCCTAGAAATATGAAGGTAAACAAAAGTCAGCTAGCCCACCTACACTAGCTAAACAGCAATGATTTATAATTATTTTAAGGTAAATCACATGAAATAACCACAAGACAGCACAATATGCATTAAGTTTTTAAGCTATATCATACATACTATATATAGAAATGACCAGGAAGTGATAGACAAAAACTCATGAGGTGAACATACAACAAATGACTGACTCCAATAAGACCAACACCACCTACACAGCAATGACACACTTTCCTTCATTAACTTACGTAAGCTACGTACTAAGACATCATAATATGCTGTTTAAGTTTTAATCAAACTGCATTACTTAAAGAAAATATCAAGAACTGGTACATGAAAAGCACAAAGTAAACATACAGCTACCACCAATGCAGCCTAAGAGCAATATCTTACATTTGTTGTACAATAATTTAGATTAATTAAGTATACCATAACATCATGATGTGCAGTGTAAATACTTAATGCATACCATACTGTATAACAAAGAATTTAAGGTAGATTTATGAGGATACTCTCTGGATTATTGGCCCCATTCCCAATCAAAAATGTCAGTTTTCCCAGTTTGCAATAAGCTATCCCAATTGGAAAAATGCTATGTGAATCGCCATTCTTACTATCATCACAGGCATGATCACTGAACATGAAACTGGACTGAAATACTTTTTTCATGAGAGAAAGATACAAAATATTTTCAGTCCATGAAGTACAATGAACACAAAATTCTACAAAATAACTTAATTGTTTTGCAATCAACAACATACATTTCAAAATTCCCAATTTCCAGTTTTGTTTATGATATTTCCATTTTGGTACCAGGAGAATTTTCTTGAAATACCTAAAATAAGTAATGCTCAGTCTAATGAATTTTGCAATTTCCATGAGAAGTCAGTGCGCTTCCCTTTAAATATGTTTTCATTCAACAGTTTTATTTCTTCCCTTCCTTTCCTCTGTGAAAAGAAAAAAGGCAGATGATGCAAACAAATCTTTCTTTTGAAAATGTGTTCTCTCAATGCTGTCATATATACACAGTAAAAGATTTCAAGGAGTCATGGTATCGTTTTACATATATGTGAACAATACAATTTCATGCCTTTGGAATATATCTGGCTTTTTTACCAAATCATTTTCCTCAGTCTACTGTCACATATCGAAGAATGCTTTTCAACATATTTACATACTTTCTGGCAGAAAATTTAAACTTCCAATTTGTAATGTTTTCTAAATCTTAATGCCATAAACGTAAAGTTTATAGTCATTTCAAATTGAAAAAGGAATACGGAAGATCAATAAAGACAAAGTTTTCATGGGGAATTGGCAACTTTGTGAACGGCCCTAAAATCTAATGATGTACAAAAATAATAAAGCATCTTCAACAGACTAAAACTACATAAAGTCCCAACATTTACTCACCTAAATGGAGTTCAATAATAACCCCGTATCTTATACAAAGTAATACATGCATAATCAAATGCCAATGAAAGGCTAACATTAGCAATATCTTTTACTGTTATGACTACAAACTTTGACACCCCTTTGAAAATACAGAACTAGTCTCATAATAAACTTTATCATGAAATTTAACTAATAATATTCACAGCCTGATATTTCTTTCTTTATCTTTATATACATATACATACATGTCAATCATATATCCATCAAATGTTACATATACATACATGTCAATCATATATCCATCAAATGTACATTTAAACACAAGCATCCCTTGACCATGTATCAACATCTCAAGTCAAAATATAATTTAAGCATTAAATGAATGGTAAATACATTCCAATTTTCAATAATAGCATTGTTACAGCCTGCAGTTTCAACTGCCTTGCACGAGATAACACATAATACTGCCAAATACATACAAAATTCTTGGGACAATAGCAAAGCAAAAACTACTCAGGCATAGTGTTCCAAGAACATGACTAAGATGAAACACCATCCTATTAATCAAGCATTTCATAAGCAAAAACATGAAAGCTAAAATTCATAATCAATCCTATACTTACCTATATGTCTGGATATTTCATATAACGATTTGATGACGTGTCTATTGTATTTTCACAAAAAATATGAAGCATAGTCTAAAGAATATAATTCCATGTATTTACTTCCAATACTTGAGAGGGAAAAGTTCACCCATAACCCAGTACTCAAACAGAGAAAAGCACGACTCATAGGGTTCAACTGTGTTCACTCTCCCATTAATCCAGATGTACAAAGTTCTATATATGAATCTGCATTTACATTACATCACATGGACAGAAGGATGGGCAGTAATGTGCCAGACTCTTTTAATTTGTTTACATATTTATGTACATCTGGATAGCATAAGAGACGGAAAAAAGACAACAATGATCTGTGTCAGAAGTCGAAACAGAAAAAGGAAAATGGAGAACAATGGGGAGACAGAAAGATGTAATAATAAATTCTTTGAGGAATTGGAAATATGGGGGGAAAACAAGAAGGGACGGAATGATGAAGAGAAGGAAACTTTGGGTACTGGGACCTGAAAATTCAAGAGGGTGAGAGGGGTGAATATGAGAGAATAAACCTGATCAATGCAGTATGTGGAGAACATGCAAAGAAAGACATGATGAGGATCTAAGTATCAAAGGTGGAGATAGCACATGTGAGATAAAGAACATGGAAGAATACAGTGAAGGACCCTTTAGGGTACTAGGACCTGAACATTCAGGAGAGTGAGAGGCATGAGTGTGAGAAAATGAAATGGATCAATGTGGTGCATGATGACCAACATGTTGTCAGTACGCTAAACCAAGGTAGAAGGAGTAGCATGTGAGGCATAGCTGTGGATGGTAGGCTTTGATCTCAATACACTATACATGACAGCTAGAGAGTGGGTGTATGCATTTGAGAGCAATGTTCACTTGTTCCAAACAGTATCTTGCTAAGGCAGGAGAGGGAATTAGGAAAAACAGAATTAAACTATGTACAAAGAGATATCTAGACAATTGATTGATATACATTAACATTATCACCCTACAGCAGGAAAAGCAATTAGGTACAAAACTAATTAAATGAGTATTGAAAAGAAAAGTTAGGAGAGCAATATACATTAATCCTTCCCCTACTGCAAATGAAGGTCACCTAAAGAGGTTTTAATACAAAAATATCATCTGACATGCCAAGGAAAATGCAAGCAACTCTTATATGTATATACATGTTTAATCTGTTTTGTCACTATAGCAATCTAAATAGTAAAAGCCACTGGAATGAATGG
>JAUUDZ010000036.1:252284-266360 GCA_032361705.1 Panulirus versicolor | reverse complement strand
TACAGTGGAAAGGTGAAAGATATGTAAAACCACAATAAATACATTGTGTCAGTTCGTGAAAAAGTCTGAGGGAGCCAGATGACTACAGCAGCACTGATATTGCTTTTATACAAATGTAAAGATGATAAGAATAAGTGCAAATACTGCGAAGGAATCAATTTACTGAGAATACTCGGGAAGCAGTACGACAATTCATAACTCAGATGAAAAAGATGACAGAATGAAGGATAAGAGAAGAGCAGAGACATTTCAGGAAAGAAAGACTGAATGTTAATCATTTTTTTTTCTGTGAAGATGGCTGAAGAAACAAACATAGCAAAAAGAAAAGCTATATGCGGCACCTATGGATCAGGAAAAGGCATATGATAAACTACACCTGAATGCACTGTGTGAGATACAGGGTTTAGAGAGAAGTTGTTGTATGCAACAGTCATCCTATAAAAATAGTAAAGATTGCATGAGGGTAGATAGTGGGTTTAGTGAAATTTTTAAAATATAGTAGACAAGGGAGTGAAAGAAGACACCTGTAGTTTCACCTTGAAGCAGTAAGAAAGATGAAAGCAGAAACAGGAAGAAAGGAGCTAAGCCTGAGCAAGATGGAAAGACACTGTTGTTGTTGACTTGCCCATTAGTGTAATGTTCACTGTTGCTGTGAAAGATGAAGAGAAATTACAAATGGTGGCACAGAACATCCTTTATCCAATGTAAATTGCTTAACTCAAATGACAACTATTCACAGAAAATCTACCAGACATTGTTATTCAAAAAACAATTTCACTATTTGCACTAAAACAAAATAAGAAAGTTCCACCTGCCACTTCTCCCACCATGTAATTGTTTTGCTCTTCCTTCATCAAAATCAAAGGGCAAAGTTTGTGAACTATTAGATGGAACGACAATTTAAGTATTAGGGATTGGCACAATGCATACACAGTGAAATAAAGGAGAACCAAGAAAGGAAAAAGTTGCGAGATCTTTAGGAAAGGTTATGAATGAAAAAATGTAACTATGAATGTAGAGAACCGAAGAACGGTGCTGTCCAGCTAACCCTAAGCCATATAAGTAAAATATGAACATAAAATGAAAAAATAGTTCTATGAATTCAAATTACTGAAGTGAACTATATGAGGTGTTTATAGTGTTAGCAGCCACAGTAGTGTGAATAACTATCACGACCTCCTCATTCTGAATATTTCAACAATGTATTTTCAGATGAATGGCTTCCTAAACCCAACTAACCATTATCTATCTATTGTAATTATCTAAGTAAGGGCAGAGTCTAAAGGAGGAGTAGGATGAAAGTGAATTAAGATAATACTCTGTTGTAGTTTGGTCCAAGACAAAGGATCCATAACGATAGGTTTGAAAAGATTTATGGGTGTGAGGCGGAAAGAAAGAGAGTGCAAGAAAGACAGCTGGCATTAAGGGAGGGGAAGGCATGGAAGTACCTACAGGAGAAGGCCCTAGAATATGTGAAAGGAATGGAGCATTCTAGAGGAATATGTTTGGATACAGTGGCCTGCAGACTTTTCTGCAGTGTATATCCAATATGGAGAACAAGACATTAGAAAGATATGTACAAAGATAAATTCAGTATTGCAATCTAATGAGCAATATTTGGCTTCAGAAAGAGATCAGGTTTATCAAACATCATCTCCAGTTAAAATAATTATATAATGGACATAACTGGCACAACTTGAATAAGCTAACTGACAAAATATGTGATACCTTTTTATTTCATAAGTAAATAATATTAGTTACAAAGCAGAGGATGTGACTAACTTCTCTAATAATCTTACAATTTACTTTTTTCATGCAACAGCTACTACAAACATATGCAAACCATGCACTCAGTAACTGAAACTAACCCTTAGTAAGTATCAAACAACTCAACTGGAAAATACTTGCAACTATCAATATTATATATATATTTTCATTCCCTCTAATCCATGACGAAATGAAATACGATAACCTATCAAGTGCACTTTCATGTAATGATCACATCATCAGGGAAGATACAAGAAAGAAATATAACAGTCAGATGATATAAAAGAAAGAGAAATAGCTATGATGCCATTTGGTAAACAAGTTATTTGTCTAACAAACAGCATCCTAGCTACATCTCCTCCTTGTATATAAACTGACTGTTATATTTCTTTCTGGTATCTCCCCGATGATGTGATCATTACATGAAAAAGCATTTGGGAACTTATCGCATTTCATTTCCCCATGGATTAGAAGGAATCTACTTGATCACACACTCAGCTGTGATCTTTTCCAATATATATAAATATATTTTTTTTACTTATTATAGATAATTGCTGTTTCCCTCATCAGCTATTTATATATGTGTATATATGTATATGTCTGTGTATGTATACATTGAAATGTATATGTATGTATATGTGCGTGTGTGGGCTTTTATGTATATACTTGTGTATGTGGGTAGGTTGGGCCATTCCTTGTCTGTTTCCTTGCGCTACCTTGCTAACGCAGGAGACAGCAATTAAGTATAATAAATAAAATAAATAAATAAAGCCCCTACTACAGAAACTAGCTTTAAACCTTACTTTTCCATTATTATATCTATTTCATACTATACAACAAAACACATTCACTTTGAACAGGCACTGATTTAAGTAACAAACACAAAATACCTGCGGAGTGTAGATGATTGCTGTTCATGGCCTTCAGCCCGAGGTGCAAGCTGAGACTCATGTGACGTGGACCGTCCTAATGGTTGCATGGGGTTTAGAAGGCAAGCCTGATATTTCTTTCCAGGTGGTGGAGTTGTTGGGAACTTTTTATCACCTTTGGAAAAAAATTACATTAAATGAATAAATACGTATTCTCCATAATAAAAACAACAAAGAACCTATAAAATTTTGCAAAATTTTCTAGCAGCTATGTAAAATAGGTCCCACAGCCTAGTCATTTAGTATCTACCATCCACCTAACATCACCATACCTCCCATCACTCACACAGAACAGCAAATCAATCAATGAGCCCTATATCCATTGAGACTGAACCACACAAGAGGATGGTAAAGAAGTTAGATCTTCAAGCAGAAACATCAAGGAGACCCTTTAATGGACAGAAAATTATCTTACTGGAAGGGAACAAATTACACAGGACAGGTAAGCCTTTTCAAAATGAATGGTATCACTTGTGGCAAGTGATAGGGCTGAGTCTTGGAACCAATGTTCTTGGTCAATGAAAATGACTTGCTAGAAGGTTTGGACTCATTCCTGAATATGTTTACAGATGATTTTAACTACATGAGGAAAGTAAAAAGAGAAAAATTTTAAATCAAAAGGTTATCATGACCAATGATATCAACTGTATCATAAGTCATAGATCAAAGAGCTATTAAATAAATGTGTGATCAAATTAATACCCCCAGTTATCTTCCTCATACACTTATCTATTTTCAAAAAAATCTACCTATATCAAGCATTAAAAATTGAATAACAATAAACCAAAAGATGGGAAAGACTATCACTCACTAATTCACTTAACATCTTGCACCAAACCTTGTCCTCCAGTAAAATATCTTCCAGACACAGGTCACTGCATCTATATTAACAGTCCTCTTATACACTTCCCCACTCTATCCCCCCATCTTCACTACCTTTAATCACTTTACATTTTCATGTTTGCAGAAAACAGCATAAAGAAAAATGAAAAAATCTTCACTTACCTGACGACTTGCCTTTGGGGATTATATTTGGTGTTGGAGGAGGTGTGTAGCGCTTCTCTGAGAATATGGAACTGCTACTAGGAAGGGTGAGGTTAGAGGCTGCATGGAAAGGTCCACCAGGACTCTGAGGAGGAACTGAAGATAGGGGAGGAGGAGGTGAAGAAGGAGTGGAGGAATCATCACTGCTACGCTGACTGATTGGTGCACCTCTACCACTAGTTCGACTTCCATCACCACTCCAAGCTCCTCCACTTGTACTCCCACTGGTAACACTACCACCATCCCCATCAGAAGACGATACAGATGAGCGGCATTCCCGTTGTGTCCGATGGCTAGGACGAGGAGATGGTGGACAGGATCTTTCCCAAGAATCCCAGTACAGGGGTAATTCTGAACTACCCCAGTCTCCACCCTGGCCCTGCATTTGTATCTCTACAAAACAAAATAAACCACTATTTTAGCAAAGCCTGGAATTAACATGGCTATCTAACAGAATAAAAAATTTAATCCATATGAAACAGCAACTAATACTTCACAATATGACTCAGATAACCCCATATCTTTCTCCATCACTTATCTTACAGCAAAAATATGGTCTATAGATCTTTTTACCTTCCAAAATCCACACAGCTCTTCATCTACATAAGGCGAAGAATCAATTTAATGAGATAATTCACAATCCTATCATATATAGTGCTAACTAAACTCAGATGCCTTACTCTGAAATTCACACAGTCATTTTATACTCCTCTGAAATTCACACAGTCATTTTACTCCTGTTACCTTGAAACATAAGAATAATCATTGCCTTCATCCAATCTTCAAGCACCTAACCACTTTTCCACACTCACATAAAACTTCCCAAATAAATTCAGCTGCAACTAAATCTTCACACTTACTCATTTTCTAAAGCCTTTTAAAACTCACTTAACCTCCACTTTTCACCATTCCAACACACATACCTTCACTCTGTTTTTTTTATGAGTATACTACTGCTCTTCTCACTACTTAACACTAGCATCCATAGCATCTTCCTCTATTCTCCTACAGTGTGCGAGGAGTTTGTGGCACAGCATAACGGCAAAGATGGGTGTGTCTAATGGTGTAGTAGTCCCAAAAAATGATGCATGGATGAAAGGCATTGGCCCTTGATAAAGTCACAGAAGAGGATACATATGTTGGAAATGAAATATCTAAGGACAATTTCTGGTGTTCAAAGGGTTGACCGAATAAGAAACGATGGGAGCAAAAGAGGTGCGGCTGTAAGAGCATGTATGAAAGAGATGAAAGAAGTGTGCAATATTGGTTTAAACGTATGGAGAGGATGAGCTAAAACCTGAAGAAAACCTGACAATGAGAGAAGCTGAGAGAGAGCATATAGGTCAGAAGTGAAGAGAACAAGAAGTGGGAGACTGAGAACATGGAAGGATGATGCAAAAAATGTTTTGTTTAATCGGTGCTTGAACACACAGTAAGATGTGAGCCATGCATGAGACATGGCAAACTGCAACAATGTAGTAAACAGTGGGTGGTGTGCTCTCAATAGGCTGGACCAGTTCATATGAAGAAGTCAAGGAAAACCATGGAAATGTCTATGAAGCTAGGCTATGGATAGAGGATCTTGTTTTGGTGCATTATACTTGATAGCCAAAGAGTGAATGTAATCAAATGAAGCAGTTCTTTGTCTGCTCCTTGCACTACCCCACTATGCAGGATACAAGAAATGAGTATAAAAAAATATATGTGCAACAAAAAAATGATACTATAGCATAGAATAAACACACAAAATCTGAGTGGCAGCAAAAGAAAAAAAACAGTAGACACACCTTTCAACCTAAACTAAGCATTAACAGAGGTAACCACAATATCCAGTATAATCAAAATCACTCATGATTCTGGCAGACAAAATTCTAAGACATCATCACTTTACTAAAGAGTTGCAAAAAAGTATGGACAAAAGACTGGACTGATGGACAAAACACTCTTCCTGTATATGCACATCCATGTTGCATGTGCACATGAGGAAATAAAAAATAAAATTGAGGAAATAAAAAATAAGTTTCATGCTAAATGTATTCCATGTAACTTTTCATTCTTTCCAGTGCCAAATCTTAAACTATTAAGTAACTGCTACACATACTCTACTGATTTCCCATACCTGTATATCGTTTGAGGTTGTGCATGGCTCGAGCCAGCTTGTGGGCTTCACTCCGATCTGCTCCATAATCACTGAGGATGTTCCGTAATTCATTTTCCCTTTTTTCCAGCAATGCTTCAAGTGTTGCAACTCGTTGGCCTAAACCCTAAAATGATAAAAAATCAATACAGTACACAAAAGCATGACAGAAGAAAAAAATAACATTTTGCACATCAGCTAGAGAGTGGATAAGAGCAAACAAGGCCATGTTTTGTCTATTCTTAGCACTACCCCATTAATGTAGGAAACAGCAAACGAGTATTCATCTTCACCTTTCTAAATACCTTTTTCCATTATGCTTTTATTGCACATTTTGTAAATAACACCAAGATAAAATGGTATGGTGATGTTTGGTTAAGTTGTTTCTGGTATAGTCCATCCAAAAGAGAGAGAAACAGTTTGGTCTGGAAAAACTTCCTTCCACCCATAAGATTAGGTTTCAATGGCTCACTAGATGGATCACCAAAACAACAGATCTCCAGGAACACAACTATATCGCTTTGTGAAGACCCGTGGTACTCCACTTATGCTTCATGAGGAACTTTTGATATGAACCACCAGTAGGTTGTCTGTGGGTGCCATGAAAAAAAAAAATACCAGCAATATCACAGAAAGATAAATCAAACATAACATAAAGAATTGTAAATAGCTTTCCAAGGAAATCAGATGATGCTTATGAAACTGATGCAATTCATCAACAAAAGCAAAAATGAAATTCACAGAAAAGTTACCACTTACATAAATAGAATCCTTGCTAAGTCCAACAACCTGCAGCCACTGCTTGAGAGAGGGGTAAAGCTGCAGCTCCAGGGGCAGTGGTACACCCGTTGGCAAGTGCCTCTTGGTTACCAGCTGATGACTGAACAGCTTCACCAACTTTCCCTGTTTCCAAGAATATCAGACCGTAAATGCATGAAGAAGTCAAGCACCTATATACTTCAAAAATAAATACTCAGTACATTGTACAAAACAACCACCATACAGTGCTCAATTCAGGAAATGATTACAATGGATTCCTAACTGACAAAGGTATGGCTTCATAGGATTACAAAATAGCTCACCTTTCCTTAACCACCAAGCAACAGCTTTTATTCATATCTGATTCATACCTTTATTCTTCAATGGCATTGTAAATTAAATGCATGGCTATAGATAATTTTCATATAATTACAATGGGCCCAAAGGGTATTAAGTTAATTCTAATGACCAAGATACAGTGTGATTATGAAAAACAAGAGAGTTGGTTTCAAACAAGGTAAATATATACCTACTCAATAATGCTAATATCTATGCAATTATTAAAAAACACCTACACATAAATATAAAGTACCAATACTGGACAAAATTAACTTATAAAAGCACCAGGTGGCAACTATTTCCCAGGATGAATGACTGTAGGCCAGAGGTTCCACTCCAGCAAACATGTTCCCACTCCCCCGTGCAATTCAACCTACATGCACAGTCACTACTAGAGCAATGTGCATTCACCCATTGTCCAACCAGAGAAAAAATCACAGCTTTCTCATATTCAAAACACCACTTACATCTGAGCTACTGAAATCCATATGTATACTGCTGATGAAAGAAATCCCTATCTACTTTAAAAGCAAATAAAATAATATGCTGTATTCTGCAAAGCTGCTATGCTACAACATTCTTTAAAAATCTTTCTTTACTGTGTACAAACTTAGTTTTTGTAGGGGGATGCTGAAGTCAAGACAGTCTTGGAAACCAAAGAATTTAAATAAGAACAATTTCATTCCTAGTTAAATCATCACTAAGAAGCAAATGTTTAGTCTCTATCTTTCAATAAATGAAAGGAATTTTTGATGCTTGGCAATAACATCAAGGTGTTATCTTATTCTGCCAGCTTGTGGTTACAATGAGAGTGAAATGTCACCTTCAGCAAGACTGTATGATAGTCACTGGATTAAAAAGAGTACAGTCTCATTAAGGAACAATTAGCTCCAGAGGAGAACAGCATTTCCCTGCTTGTGACCTAAGACCAGCCTCAAAGATGCAGGTTGTATGTCTGATTACATAAACACCTTGTTTAGTCCAAAAAAATGTGCAATTTCTACTAACAAACACACACACACACAGTTCAGTGTTCAGAATAACAGTATAATCATGAAACAAAACTGACACATGAAAGAGGCCTCCTCATAAATCATAACACGCTCTCCCTTATTTCAGTGAAAATTCAATACCTTGGTTTAATGTCTCTCATCATAAATTTGTCCAATTCTTAATATGTGTACTAACTCTTCTTCTGTAAGAAAATCTGATAACTCAGATATCAAGATGATGTACATAAAAAAAATGCATAAAAACCTCCATATGTCAACCCAATATAAGTTGCTTCTAGTATGATTTGTCAGTAAATTAGGCAAGTGTCATGTGTAACAAGGAAAGACTGCATGTTTGTGGACAGAATGCCAGCAGTCCACATGTGGGTGAGACAAAAGGAAAGACAGCTATCTGGGTCAGAGGAGTGCAATTTGATGACCACTAAAATGCTGGCTCACTACTCAGCCCTGTGCTAACCCCCCCAATACTCAAGTGGGTGGTACTGGTGATATACCTCCCAGGTTGGTGGCTGCCTACCAACTACTACCTACATTATTCACAATTTTACTTAGAATTATTCACTTTTCATTCAGATTTAAGTAAACAAATTCAAGACAAACTTTTTAGAATTATTTTGGTTTAAAACAAATTTCAACACGAATGAATTTTATTCAGAAAAACATCAATACACCTGACTTCAATCTGTAGTACCTGAACAAGAGTCCCAACCCTGAGTGAATGAGAAGGGTGCCTGGCCTGGAACCCTTAGAGAGAAATAGGGTTTGGAGAGACCAAATCATATTGTTTTTCTTGTAAAAATTGATCTATATGAAGATGTAAAGAAAGTATATCTTTGGAAAGTTATCTGTTATGTACTGCATTATGTATTCAGATGTTTAGTAACGTTATAATACCGTAACAATTTTAGTATGCAATATTTTATCTAATACTTTAGAGAAAAGACTTTACCCAGAAATCTCCCACTATTCATATTAGTTCAACTGACAACTTGAATTTGCAAGTTGTTTTACTTTAATCAAAATCCTCTGGAACACATTCTGGATGAGTAACAGGGCCTGTCTGTAACCACCTATTCTTTTTTCTCCAGAGAAATGCAACACTATTTTGCATAAAGCTCAATGCATTTCAAATAATACATAAAACTATCATTTTCAAGACATAAGTGTATCAATACCAAGCAGCAGCTAGATAATGCTTAACTTATGGCACGCCACCTCATAATATGCAGCAGCCTAAAGAATGTCTGATGAATTGATTGTATTTCATGCACATAATAGATTAAGGCCTGGGAAGTGTGTTTGGGTCATATTTTTTCATGTTCCACTAATAAGTATCAAAATAAAATACTCGCTTTAAAAGGGTATGAAAACCAGGGAATGTGTGAGGTTAATTAATATAATACTTAGTTACAACACTTCTAAAACTCGACAAAACACATGAAAATCTCACCTAATTTTCCCTCACAGCTGAAACCTAATGAATGCTCAGTATGACAGTCAAAATTTACCAATACTGTCTTCCTGTTGTGACATGGTTATCAATATTCACAAGGATTGTTTGCATTTGTAGAGACAAGCTTGCATGTAGGCAAACAAACAGTCCCAAACAACCCAGCACATGAATGTAAGCATGAGGCACAATGATTACATCATCTCAAATAACAAAATTAAGTAAACATCATATGCTAAAGGAATTTAGATATGCTTCTCACATATTCAGCCAATTCATGAATAGTTCATAAAATTTTCCATTATCTATTCAACATCACATTTTTTCCTCAACTTTAAAGCTTCATTACTGTCACCATTTATCATTACAGGACAGAAAAGAATAATTCCAAATGTGCTCCCACGAAATTCTAATTCATTCTACACTTACCACAGTGGCAAGCACTATTTGCAGCTTTTCTACAATGTATATATAATGGGATATGGCACTTAAAAAGTAGGAGCAAACTTTTTAAGCATTACAGCTTTAATTCTTTATTGTTATCTAATATTTTCAACCATCATTTCCAAGTACTCCTCTTTAATGTACATCGTTTCCCTTCGGATGGAAGCAGTATACGATTTCCCCTCTCCTTCAAGGCCCTACTCAATCTGAGTAAATCCTTGATCGAGTAAATCTTACTGTAAGCTGCCTCCGCCACTCTACATATTAACTTTAGTTATTAAGTGTAAATGGTGCAGTGACACAGCTTCATTAAAATTCATAAAGACATAGCAATACAAAGCTTGACTACTACTTTACCACATATTCCATTTGCATACACCATAAACACAGTCACTACACATAACACAGGCTTTAAGGCATACACAGAAGGTGAGGAATTAGCAAGATAAAGGAGAGTAATTGGCAAGTTAACCTGACAAATAAGAGCGTAAAGTGGGTGTGTCTGAAAGAGGAAGATCCGCAGGTTGCTTAGATACACAGGGAGAACTGACATGGGAGTGTATGAACAAGAAAGACCTGCAGCTCGACCAGATACACACAGGGGAGAGGTGGGTGTGTCTAGGATAGGAAAACTTGTAGGCTGCCCATGTACACACAGGGAAGTTCAACATGGTGTGTCTGGAAGAAGACCTGCAGGTTGTCCATACACACAGAGAGGTGATGTGGGAGTGTCTAAAAGAGGGAGACCCAAGGGTTGCCCAGACACACCCACACACACAGGGGAGTGAGGTTGATGTGTCAAGGTGAGGACAGCTTATGGGTCGCCCACACACACACATAGAGGAGTGAAGTGGGTGTGTACAGATGAGGAAGACCTGCCGGTGTCCCAGAGGCACACAGGGAAGTGAGGTGGGTGTGTCTGAGAGAGGAACATTAGCGGGTTGCCCACCTCAAGCGTGCGGATCTCCTGCTGGGTGAGCTGGGCGCTGGTGGCACATTGGGACCGAAGTCGCTCAAGGTGCTCTGCCTGCGAGGCGATGAACTGGTGGTGGGTCTCACACGTCTCCAGTGCCCTCTGTATCATCTCCTGCACGCCCACATCGCCTCCCACGCCCACCTGCTGCTGATCTTGCCCGTCTCGCTCTCCCTGCAGATCCCCAACCACCACCAGCTTACCTCCACCACCGCCGCCCCACGACATGGTCTAGCTTACTATCTGTATATAGACACTGTACACAAGACCAGGCGCCGTAGCCCGCGCGTTCCCTTCATGCTTGGTCGCCGCTGCGTCGCGCTGAGCTACAACCTTACATTGAACAGATAAGAGAGCGCCACACACTGGCCGCCATCATGGATACCCAGCAAACATTTCTCACTCACTCTGCTGCGTTCTACACCTCTCTGTTTTGATTAAGAAAAACAATCAAATGCTCACTTCTACAATTTACTACTATAGATTAATAATGTTTACTGAATAAAAATATTGTTTGTTCACTTATAATGGATAAATATATATGTGCTTTTACTACTAGAACGCACAGTACAGAAAAGAAAACATAACCGTTATAATAACAATATTTTTTTATATGGTGTTAACGCCCTCTCAGTCAATGGTATTCGCATTTTGGATTTAATTTCCATATTAGTAATAATAATTATCTTGAAGAAATCTAGAGAAATAGCGTAAACAATTATTAATGAATAAAATAACCGAGTGTCAGAAAACGGTACTAACCTGAAGGTCTGCGTGGTGGCAGTACCATTGTTGATAAGGAGACTAAAGATTTCTTCCTTGTGTGAGTTATTTAGGGGATGATCTAATAATTTTAGTCTTTCTCTTTTTACTTAGTGATGCCATGAGAAATTAGATCATATTAGTTTTTGAGGGAGATGTTTTCTTAGAGCATAAAAACGTTGCATCGGTGTCCGGCTCTTGCCGACATCACACTTATCAGTGTTTATACAAAGGCCAAAGTCGTTATATGACCTCATTATATTAATTCCTTCATGGATTAGAATTGTGTGAGTTGAAAAACGAATGTGCATGTCTTGGTACTTACGTTGTGGCATTATTAGTAAAGGACATGAGTCATTGTGGTAATGGAGGCTGGAGCAGATTTCATTTCTTTTTCATGTTATCACTGTTGCCCTTACGTTATTTCACACTCAAGGTACACTATCTGGGTTTCTCTTCCAGTTTTACTAACACATGGTACGCTGTCAGTGTCTGTCTGTCATTGTTAGTAACACATGGCACGCTGGCAGTGCTTGTATTCCATTATTACTAACACAAGTCACGCTATCAGGGTTGCTTTACATTTACTGCCAACACTTGGGATGTTATCAGTGTTACTATCCTTTATTACCAGCATGTGGGATGTTGTCACTGTAGGTCTTCCTGTACTACCAGCATGTGGGATGATATCGTTGTTGCTATCCCATTATCACCAGTATGTGGGATATTATCAGTGTTACTGTTCTTTACTACCAGCTTGTGGGATGATATCAGTGTTGTCTCTTTTCTACCAGTGTATGGGATAATATCAGTTGCTCATCCTTTACTGCCAGCATGTAATGTGATATTGTTGCTACGAGCATTTGGGATATCAACGTTACTTGTTTATTACTGTCCGCACATAGAAAGTTAAGTTAGTTACTTTTATCAGAAGTGCCTGATTCACAGCTTTTCCTGAACATATTTCCTTGGACAGATCAACCATAAATTTTATAAGACAGATCACGAGAACCCTCATGCCTTTTTCGTCTAGTCACACAGTAACTCGTACATAAAACTAGTAATGATTATTTCAGTTATAAGATTGATATTCTACAAATGCCATTCCTAGAACATACATGGCAGTGAATTATGTTAACTATCTCCCTGTAGCTGAGCAAGATGCTGTGTATATGAATTAAGACCATTAAAATGTATCCACTGACGGGTAGGCCATTTTATGATGTCAGATGATCTTTCACAATAGTTCAGAACATCAACTATTTGTAATTTTTGTTAATACGAGTAATATTGGCTAGTCTTCATTCTTTGGGTGCTACATTAGTTATTAAGAATTCATAGAAGATACGGATGAGTTGATAAAGGAAGCGCTTTGACTTGAAATGTGCATTCCAATGGAGCAGGAGTCAGTTTTGCATGTATTTTGACTTTTGGTCTTACATTTAAGATATCAGTAAAATAAAAAATCCATGTACCCATACTCTTTTGAAGGTAATATGGCATTTTGCATTTGTTTTTTCCTTTTGTGTATACCTTCTATAATTGACAGGTCTGGAGCTTTTTTTGGATCAGCACTTGTTAGAGGAGAACCCTCCAATCTGTTGTATCTGACTCTGGTCTTGCAGTTACCATTGTCAAAGAACTCGGTGATTGATTAATCTCCTTTAACTGCTTATTGTGAGCATTTAAGTTTCTCCTCGCACATTTTTGATGGAATGGTTCATTACTTTTACTGTTTTTATTACCTCTGTATCTACCCTGCCCCACAGGAAACAGCATCCCTGGAGACGGGAGAAAGTATACTTCCCACGTATTCCCTGTGTGTCGTAGAAGGCGACTAAAAGGGGATGGGGCAGGGGGCTGGAAATCCTCCCCTCCCATTTTTACTTTTCCAAAAGAAGGAACAGAGAAGGGGGCCAAATGAGGATATTTCCTCTACGGCTTAGTCCTCTGTTCTTAGTGCTACCTCACTAATGTGGGAAATTGCGAATATGCAAGGTAGCAGGCAACAGGCAAAGAATGGCCCAACCACTCATATATATATACATAAACTCCCGTACATGCACATGTACATGCATGTACATATCAGCATATATACATACATATACATACACATACACAGACATATATGCACATGTACATATACTTGCTTGCCTTCATCCATTCCCGGTGCTACCCCGCCCCACAGAAAACAGCATCACTACCCCCTGCTTCAGCAATGCAGTGCCAGAAAAACAGATAAAAAGGCCACAGTCATTCACACGCAGTCTCTAGCTGTTATGTGTAATGCACCGAAACCACAGCTCCCTATCAACATCCAGGGCCTCACAGGCCTTTCCATGGTTTACCTCAAATGTCTCATATGCTTGCATCCTCTCTTTAGCTGTCAAATATGTTGGAACTAAACCAGAACCATTATCCACAGCCAAGGCCCAGTTGCTGCGCCTCTGGTGTTGTTT
>JAUUDZ010000036.1:223956-245524 GCA_032361705.1 Panulirus versicolor | reverse complement strand
TTGGGGGTGAGAGAAAAAATAATTAAGATAAATATAGCACTACTTAAAATAGTAAGCATCTGAAACATCTCTTGTCTTAAGTGAGAATTGAATTCTTTATTGTATATGTCTTGGTGAGAATTAGTACGAGAGTTACGGAGTTAAAGAGAATGTTAAAAAAAAGAGAAAAAAAAATATATAAGGGGGAGGTCATCCATCTTTCTATTGCCATGGCTGATAGCATCAAGCAACTAGCTACACGTGTCGCCGTCAGATAGTTTCCCCCTGGGAGTGAAGACTCTACTGACAAACAGCAACTTATCAAGCCTACGACAAAGCAATAAATCTAATATCTGCATTTTGCCAAAGCTGCAATACTCAGTCTAGATTCTTGGGGAAACCCGATTAGCTTATTTAATCTCGATAAAGTGTATTATTAAAATACTTAATTAGCATTCTGTTAGTGACGATAAATGTGTGTTTGAAACAATTAGTATATTAATTTAATATTGCATGCACAATGCTTTATATTAGAAGCCTTTTTGTAGTACAACGAGATATTCGTGAATCATGGAAGTATAGGGTATTGATCACAGAAAACTGAAGTTTCAGAGTCAAAGAAAACGTTGGAAATATTACCTTGGAGGATAAACTAAGTTGTTTTGGTTCAGGATTTCCCCGTGTTTTTATTATCATTATTCTTTTGCTCTTTCCTTCATTTAGAACATTTAGATGTGTAATATTAGAATTCTTTAATTCAAGCATAAGGGAGAAATTTTATTGAGCATTTATGAATAATAGTTTGCTTATTTAGTGTACAACTTTATTTATCCTCACTTTGTTAAGTTAAAGATATTAATAACTTACCAATTTTAACCATGTGTTTGTTATTAGGAGCTGATTCTTCTCATCCTTAAAGCAATAAAAAGAAAACATATTGTAATAACGATTTCATTTCCCCAATGACTGCCACTACACACTGAAACAGGGACGCCAAAGCAAGAAAAATGAGGAAAGAAAAGGGAAAGAAATCGGACTAAGAGAGAATATATCTAGCAAGACCGCATTCCTCATTTTTCTCTGCATACACAAAAGTACATTGAGGCTGCCTGTCATTTTGGGCAAACTCCAAGACAAACGGGACCATAAACAGCCTGCCCAAGATTGACAGTATACGAGACACACGCTCGCCTGCCCAACAGGCAACCTCCCCCCACGCCAAGACTCCAACATTAAAGACACAAAACTACTAAATTGTACTGTAGGTCCAAACGTAACAACCTCATCAAGTTAACGTTAAACTACATTTATTATATAAATATAAATTTTTGGATATAAAGATTATAAGTTAATAAATGTATGTAATATTACATAAAATTATCGTAATGAAATTTTCCCTTAATATATCTGCTGAAGATGTAGTGTGGGGGTTGTGGTTGCGGGGTTGGAGGGACGGACGTGGTAGCTCAGAGAAAGTTAGTTATGGTGAGCACACATAGTATGGCCGCGTGTCCGGGGCACACCCAGAAAACTTACCATATTCAACCATACGTTTGTAGTTAGGATTTGGTTCTTTTCATCCTAAAACAAGAAAACATGTCTAGACTAGTAATTAAAGCTTCGGGAAAAAGACAAAAAATAAAAAAAGGTCATTAGTAATTGTTATGCTAATGGCTTTAACTAATAAGCAACATTTGTTGAGTAGGGAAAGTGGTTTAGTCTCATCCAACTTAGAAGATGATCATCTTATTTTACACAAGGGCAAAAAGGATGTGGGACTTTTGGCTTGGCTTCACACTGGGTGATGATTACTTACTAAGTTGTCCTGAAAATATTCTGAGGTTCTTAACAAATCATGTAGGAACTACTTGAATATGTAGAAGAGGAGAAAGATATGTGACCCCACACAAACACATACATACGAAGACACACATATACATTAAACAAAGATAAAGAGAACTAACAAGAAATGTATATATATATATATATATATATATATATATATATATATATATATTTATAGGTAGATAGATAGATAGATAGATATAGATAGATATATAGATAGCTTTTGTGACTGGAAGTAACGCACCCAGTTATGCAGAGGTGTGTTATGAGTTAACTCTGGTCTCATGACAGAATTCGTCCATCTTGGTTTGAGGACGCTCACTCGAATCTCTAGGCAACCAGCCATGCTACATTATGTTCGCCCCCTGCCCCAGACAGAGGACACCCTTCATGCACGAAGGTGGAAAGGCGACCACAGCCTTGGGTATCGGGGAAAGTTAGTAATGACGACGTTGCGTGTAAGTCTTTGCTTCCCTTCCCCGGCAGAAGGTGTGTGTGTGTGTGTGTGTGTGTGTGTGTGTGTGTGTGTGTGTGTGTGCTTCACCTACACCCATGGTTTGCTGGCATTCAGTCCACGAACTCCTACTCTTGTCCTTCTTATACATGACACTTGACAACACATCACTCACGGCTTTCCCTGAACTCTTACTAGACTTTCCCTAGTCCCATGCTGTAAAAAATCTTGTCAGTACACGAATGCAGGAATTCTCCAGCACGCGAGTTCACATGTGGTCAGAAATGGTCAGAAACGGTGTGAGATGGCACAGTTGATCGTGTGACTTACCCTAAGTGTAAGGGGGTAATTAGGGACACCAAAAAGAGACGTTGATCACATGACTTCTCAGAAGTGTAGAGGGGTAATCAGGGACACCAATCAAGAGACAGTGACCACATATACTCACCTGAACGTTTGGGTAATCAGGTACACCAAGCAGAGACGTTCTGACCTCGAATGTCAGATTGAATTTGTCAACAGTGTTGACGAGGAAGTATTTGATGAATTCGTCTTCAGTCGGTAGTGACGTCGTGACGGCTTCGTCCACCGCGAGGAAGTACAACTCGGTCCCCTCAGGCGTCAGCTCGCTCACATCGGCCACCATAATGATAGGGTCATCAACACCACCGAACGCGACACCGTCCGAGACGCTCATGTGATCGAAGCAATTGCCTGGAAAGGGTTGGTCAGGGTTAGGTTCAAACACACTCACCTCCCCCTCCGTCCGCCGCAAAGCTGTCGCTGCGACGGGTGTTGACAGGTGAGTTTAGATAGGGATCCTCCGGGGCAAGACGGTACGATCGGTGAGAACGACGGTGCGTTTTCTTGAGCACGACGATACAACCTTTAGTGGTCGTATTACATTCAAGAGTCATATGGGTCGTGCTCAAGGGGTTTGACATTAGCCTCCTGTTTTAGCAGGGCGCTCGCGGCTTCGTTGAAATCTATATCACTCAGCGACTCCGTCTCCCGACGTGAAGGGCAGTGGACTCCTCCAGACATGGAGGCCAGTAGACTCCGTGTCTAGACATAGTGGCCAGTGGACTCCATCTCCAGACATGGAGGCCAGTAGACTCCGCCTCCAGACATGGAGGCCATTTGTGATCATCGCTGGTATAATCAGGCCGAGTTGATCCCACCATTCAGCTAACGGTCGTATGTTGATATAACCAGATTCAAAATCCTTACGAAAGCTTGTAACGTCTATCCCACCCGATGAACCTTCAAAATTTATAATTCTTTCCGAGGAGGAAGGAGGTCGTATTATGGTATTCAAAGTAAACTGAAGACGTGCAGATACAGCTTAGTTAAACTCTGTACACTAACGATCTGATCAAGAACTTGGCGGTCGTGAGTGTGTATATGGTCGTGTGTAAACAAGCTGTTACTGTGCATATGGCACAATTTCATAAACAAGTCATTAATGAAAGCACTCTTAGACCTCAGAGATGAGTTGACGGAAAAGTTACATTAACTGACGTTTTAAGAATAATCCAGTTGTGGCGATTACGGTTATAGGGGAAGCTTTACCTCACGTTAAGTAACTGTTAAGGAAGTCCGTGGTTGCTACCACTATAGCCATTTGTATGAAGGGGAGCGTTGTCATTCCGCTCGTCCTTCGTTGATCACTTAAATGGCCAGATGTTGCTTCTCTTTGTACTTTGCGCTCAGAAGGAAGAGGGAAAAAGATTGATAAAGGGATTTATCAGGCGAACGAACTGGTCAAGAGGAAAATATTTGACCTGTTTTTTTTTGCTTTGTGCGTCTTCCTGACAAGAACACACTTTTGACGAGATTTCCTGATGATCATCAGGATGACTGGCTTAAAAAACAGAAATAAAAAGGAATGAATAATTGGACATGGCCTTTTCTAGGGTGATCTAAGTACAGTAGAGCATGTAGGCCTTGGATACATTGGGTTACGCATGGTGGCTATTGTGTACCGACGAGACAATGCGAGTTGATAAGATGGATCGAGGCGTGGCTGTTTATCTACCTTATTAATGCCCGATTGCCTCTGCTACCATCCGCTCTGGAGCGGATTACGGGAAGAGTTCGTGAGCAAATTGGATCAAGACTTAGCGGGGAGACAAGGATGTGGGGACGCTGCTAAAAGACCCATGGGACACGAAGAACGTGACGGGTTCCGTTTCGCGGCTTACCCGATGCTGGGGCGGGGAACACCACGACGAAGAGGATCAAAATGGCGGCGGCTGGCTGGGCACCGCAGCTGAAGGGTCGTCTCCATCCTTCCCTGGAGGCCATGATGGCCGTCCTGTGGGCCCCTCCTCGGGGACGCCCTGGTCACCTGGTTCTTCACCCGAGTGAAGAGATTGCGTCTTGAGGTTCTTCGTCCCGAGAGACACTTGCTTATCTCTCCGACGAGAACCGGCTATAGCAATCTCTCAGAAGAGATATCGGGACGAGGCGCTGGAGGGCGCCCTAACAGTCAGGGATCTCTAGGCCCTTCCTGCCACTCGGCCTTAGCTATTCTCTTTTTTCCTCCTGAGAGACTCACAACCACACTGTCACCGAGGCACTGTCACCCAAACACCATTCTTAGCTCCTGGGTTCTCTAGGAAAGGCGTTCGCTACCCCGCAGCGTGCTTCACTGCCCTGAAGGCCAGCTATGACTCCCGCTGCCAGCCGATAACAACCACTGGTAACGGAGTTATGTGTTCGATAACACGGCCCTGATAAGAGAGATATGCAGCTGGTGATAAGCGAGACAAGTGTGCGATGGGGCAACGACACTTGTCATCATGCGTCACACACCATGGAGCCAGACATAAGTGTGTGTGTGGATAACTCAACCTCAACATGGCAGATGGTTATGTCGATTTTGGTCAGCATAAACCACTAGTGCATGAGTAAGATAAACCACCGATAACGCAGAAATAGCCAGTGGTAATGACGATCACAGGGACGGAGTCACTACCTACATACGA
Organism: Panulirus versicolor; assembly: GCA_032361705.1. Taxonomy (NCBI): domain Eukaryota; kingdom Metazoa; phylum Arthropoda; class Malacostraca; order Decapoda; family Palinuridae; genus Panulirus; species Panulirus versicolor. The sequence continues at coordinate 240,256 of JAUUDZ010000036.1, read as the reverse complement.
CACGAATTTCCACACAAACCAGAATCATGAGAAATAACCCCATTTTTATCTCCTCTGTTTCATCTGATAGTCACGTCTGCCACCAGGAGACTGTGGTGTCCTCTCACTTCCCTGCTTAAGGCCCTTCGCGCAGGAGGACTACAAGCACACATCACAAGGATGTACCTCATTCCACCCCGTTACTGATAGTGGTGGCAGTCAACTCCTCTCCTGCTTCCTCTGGCGCCAGACCAAAGGTGCTAGTCGTAAACGCGTTCCTGGCCGTCTCACAGATAGGCCTTCGACTCACCCTCAAGCCTCGAGCCATCTCCCTCTACCACTTGATCATCGTCAGCAGTTGTAGATCGTCAGGTGAACTACGTCATCATCTTTGCCAGTGTGTCATGATTCTCACACGTCTCTCGACATAACCTCTTGCAGCCATTAAACTTAAAAGTTGACTTTAGACCCAGAAATGATGGTTTATAATTCAAACCCTTGAGTAAGACAAGACCGCTGACCTGACCTAACCTGACCAGTGTCATCATAACCCACGTTCGTACCGTCACACCACGAACAGTTGTGTGTATCAAAACCTCATTTTTTTTTTCTTCAGAACTGCAGACTATGAGAGGATTTATACTTTGTTCATTACCCTATGAATTTTTACATTATTACTGATATATATGAATCATATCCAGAGAAAATGGTTCATATCAGAGATTGATCAATGGTTTGCAAGACTTGGATGAGGCATAATGACTGGAAGTGATAACCTGGTGATACACATACGTAACTCCTCCTCAAAATGTCCAGACCTTTTGATGATACAGCAGAGGGGAAGCAGGTCAAACTGTGACGGTGTGATACATTTAGGAAATTCCATAGCTGGACCTACCTGGTTCCGTTATCAAGTCGTTACCTTCGGAGGATGTTATTCCGTCACCTCTGTCCAGGGGCAAAGTGACTGTTAAGCACATAATGATAATGATAACGAAAATTCTAGTAGTGATAGTAACGTTAGTAGCAGCAGTAATAATGATAATGATAATAGTAGTAGTAGTAATGATGATAAAGACAATGATAATGATAATAGTAGTAGTAGTAGTAGTAGTAGTAGTAGTAGTAGTAATGATGATGATAAAGACAATCATAATGCTAATAAAAATGGTAATGATAATCTCTCGCATCAAGAGAGGCTGCACCAGGCCAGTGTGTAGACACAGCTATGTAACAAAATGGCCGCCTGGCCCACTGGTTCAGGTGATCAATACTCTATCCCAAACACCATCATATCCCGCCCTGATATGACCAGTTATCTAACCAGTATAACCTGTTATCCTCGCTCTTTACTATACTTTGACTTGTAACAACCCATTATCTAACGAGTATGCTCTGTTATGTTTGTTCTTTGTTATACTCTGACCTTTTGTGACCAGTTGTCTGACAGGTATACTCGGTTATCTTCGGTCTGCGTTATACCCTGACCTGTAATAACTAGTTATCTAACAAGTATACGTAATTGTCTTTAATCTTTGTTGTACCTTGACTTTTAATAACCGGTTATCTAACAAGTATACTCTATCATCTTTGTTCTTTGTTATACCCTGACCTGTAATAATCTGTTATCTAACAAGTATACCTAATTATCTTTGATCTTTATTATACCTTGACTTCTAATAACCTGTTATCTAACAAGTATACTCATCATCTTTGTTCTTTGTTATACCCTGACCTGTAATAACCAGTTATCTAACAAGTATACTCATCATCTTTGTTCTTTGTTATACCCTGACCTGTAATAACTAGTTATCTACCAAGTATACTCATTTATCTTTGATCTTTATTATGCCTTGACTTCTAATGACTAGTTATCTAACAAATATACTCTGTTATCTTGCTCTTTGTTATACCCTGACCTTTTGTATCCAGTTGCCCAACCAGTATACCCAGTCATCTTCGGCCTGTGTTATATCCTGAACCTGTAATAACCAGTAATCTAACAAGTATACTCTGTTATCTACGCTCCCTAATATTCCTTGACCTGTAATATCAAAAATTGTATAGCCATTACGGTACGAGTATGTGGTAGTGTGAGTGCCAGTCTATTGAGGTTCAGTGCAGTCTTTGTTGATGACGTTGTGGTAGTGTTGATGACGTGGTAGTGTTGATGACGTTGTGGTAGGTTCTGTGACTGATTTTACAGTGTTGCGGTGGAGTCTCTGTCTATCTGTGGGGCTCTGGTAGTGTCTATGACTGTCTACGGTTCTTATGGTATCGTCTGTGTCTGACTGTACCTTTCTCATGCAGTCTTTGTTTCATGGGGTTACGGGAGTCTGTTTCTGTAAGGCTGTCACATTGTCTGTAGAGAGGTGCTGTGGTAATGTCTCTGGCGCTGTGTAGGAGTTTGTCTCTGCCGTGCCGCCACAGGGACAAAGAAGTGTGAAGCAATACCACAGGAGCTGTGGTGGTACCGTAGGCCTGACCATCACAACCACAAGCCACTCTCGGAGCACCATAGATAGGCACAACAGCAACACAGACAGTAGCACAGGCATCACCGCATACATTACCACACCACCACAACCACCAGCACCACCACAACCACAACCACAACCACCATCACCACCACCATCACCACCACCACCACCACAGACACTACCATGGCGCGACAGTGATTTTCAGAGCAGAATTTAGACTCCCATAACGCGACAGGCAGGAGCATGAGCGCTACCACAGGCACTGTCATGGCACTAAAACTAGCTCCAGAGCGCTACACCGAATACCACAATACCACAGGAACTACTAGAATACCACAGGGACCACCACAGTATCACAGGCACTGCCACAGTACCTCAGGCAGTACCACAGCATAACTAAAACCGTTACTATATCACTACAGACACTTCCACAGCACCACAAATACTACCACAGTGCTACAGCCACTGCCACAGTACCAGAGGCAGTGCCCCAACATCACAGAAAGCCACCACAGCATCACAGACACTACAACAGACACTGCTAGAGGACCGCAACATTGGTCAGCAAGCGGGGAAAGATTTCGGTTGTTTTAACAATGATAAATCTAGTGATGACCAATTTTAGCTTAACATTTAATGCAGGATGCGTTAATTTCTTTTTTCTTTTAACTTTTTTTGACGTACGGAAACCAAACAACTGTTCGGTTCTTGTTGCATGTGTTCATACATAGTTTGTATATGCAAATGATGGTTGCTATTTTGAAAATAAGATGAAACATCATGTTTGAAAAATACACTTTCGTCTTCCCCTCCCGTGACCATAAAAAGAAGACATACACTAGATACATGTTGAATGATTCACTTGTCTATGTTGGAGCTATCCAGCAAAGCACATCCGATTAACCTGCTTTACCTAAAGCCAAAGAGCCTCTTTTTGCACTGTTCTCTCACTTGTTGCCTCAGGATCGTCAGTTTTCAAGTAGCAGTAACAGCAGAAGTAAATCAAACGTCACATAGTCATGCCACCAGCCTCAGTAGCGCCTTCCCATTTCAGAAGAGTCGTGGTGAACTCCGTCATCCTGTTCCTCACCCACCTACCCCCTAGGTGTTCTGGGAAGAAAGCTAGATTACAACCCAAGACGTTCGCACTTTACGACATATATCCCCAACAGTATCGTCATCTTCACCATACGACTTGTCGTTTCTTAGAAAGATGTTTACGACGGCCTCATATGCGAGACAGGCATCATCTCCGTGGCTGTCCATTCCTGGAAACCTGTCATTGAACAGGTCTAGTATATAAGAGTCAGTAAACATTACTACATTCACTTTTGCATAGCTGATTCTGCGAGAACCCGAGACAGAGATAGTGGAAACCCTTGGCCCTCTTTTCCCATTGCTTGTCACGATTTCTTTTCCTCAGTCCAGGTGTAATGTGCAGCTTTGACGGCAAGACTGTTATTCACATGGACCAGTGATCATCTGGACAACTCTTTGATCCTTGGATGAATTGCTCTTCCCTGGGTCAATTTATCTTAAGGTCATGTCGGTCCCTGGCTGGGCTTTCCTACGGCCATAGAAAGCCTCGAATTTTGCAAACCCTCCTCGTGTTCCCAAGAGGAAAGCTGTTGAGTTTTAGATCACCGTAGTTGATCTCGGCTGAAAGAATTGCATGACTCTCGTAGGTTTTCTTGTGAGGGTCTGTGAAAAGTCTTCAGTGATCAGTCACTCCTAGCCATCTACCTTTACAAGGCTGGTACGTTGTTACAATAAAGCCAGAGATTCAGATTGGGTAATTGACTCATTCTTTTTTACCTTCTCGCTTTTGATGCTGGTAGAAAGTGTCTGTAGAACGAGTAAGCACCATTCTTTCTGCGCTCACCCAGGTGATTTAAGCTGGTATCGTTAGGTAAGGCTAAATCTCGAAGTCGTTGAAGTCAACCATACTGATTCACCTCGAAAACTGTTGTTCACTTGGCCTGTTATCCACGTCATCATCTGCCCACGAAGTCCCTTCTTGGGCGTCATCTGAATCAGTGGATGATTTCTCAAATGTTTACAGGTGACTCTGATGTAGGAATTCCTCGTAGATACGATCCAGCCGTGCATGGCAGAGGAAAATTTGGGGTAAATCAATGTTCCTCTTGCTCTTATTGGCTGTATCCAGACAAGTTATCTTTACTGAAGTAATAGTGATCGAGATGGTTAGTCGGTTCCACACTATACCATCATAGGAACTTCATATAACGTGCTGATATCCATTCAACCAAATCGTCGTCGGAAATATAGACTTAAAGGCTGGATATGGTTCCCATGACGTCTCATGGTCGCCAATTTCTGCAGCCGAAATTGAGGTGGTGGCAGTTTCCTCACATACTGAGTAGAAATCTACTTCTATCTTGCATTAGTAAAGAGTCCACAGATACTGCCAACTGAATCAGCCTTCCTTTTTTACACACTAGAAATCTGAGAACGAAGCATAATATAGTACACAAAGAGTACTTGAGATAGCCTTGGGTATAACTTTCCAACATACGTCCATGATTTATGGGTGAGTTTGTAGGCAAAATACGGACCCATGGTGTTTCTGTTGAACCACAGGGGTTGATGCAATACACATAGATACCCTGTAAAGTGATCAACACGTGATATACTTCACAAACAATGTCATATATTTTCACACCGTTGCCATCTGTGACCACAACATTACAAACACTACCACAGCATCACAGACACTATCACAGCACCATAGGCACTGCCACAGTACCACAACACCATAGGCACCACCACAGCACCACAGGCACTGCTCAAGTACCACAGCTCCACTGGCAATACCAGGCACTATAGGCTTTGCCACAGCACCGCAGCAATCATCACAGTATCACAGATATCGTAACAGTGCCACGGCACTACCACAGTACCACAGTAACTATCGCAACATTACTACAAACACCACCGCACCACAGGCGTTACCAGAACACCACAGACATTACCACAGCACCACAGGCTCTACCGCCGTACCATAGGCACTACCACAGTGCCACAGGAACTACCACAGTATACCTCAGACACTACCACAATGCCACGGACGCTACCGCAGCGCCACAGTCGCGACCACAGTACCACAGGCTCGATCAGAGACCTATAAACATTACCACAACAGCTGCAACAATTATCACAGGACCACAGGCACTACCACAATACCTCAGACCCTATCATTGTACCACGGAAACTACCACACCAATACACCACTTACCGCAGCACTACAGGCACTACCACAATACCACCGCATCTCCATACCACAACAAGTCACTCTTAACAACACCTTAAGCGTTACCAAAGCAAGAACCGTCACCACAACACACATAGGAACTACCACAACACTGCTAGCACTACCAAAAGATATCAGGCGCTACCACGGGCTCTGCCACAACACGGGAATCACCGCCATCATACCATTATACCATTACTACCACGCCACAGACTCCTCAACCCACCACCTCAGTGTTGCAAGCGCTACCACAGTCCTGAAGGCAGTGCCACATGATTGACCGACACTAACCGCTGGCACCGACACAGCACTGCCATCATTCCCCCAGACAGTGTCACAGCACCACAGGCAACACTGCAGGCACCGCAGACACTACAGCACAGCACAGACAAAACCGAAGCACCATACACACGACCGCCACGTCACGGGTTCGACCACAGAACTACAGGAGCTAACCATGAACTACCCCTGTCACTACCACAGCACTACACCAGTTACCGCAGTACCACAGGCTCTACCACAATACCACAGGTGTTATTTCAGTACTATAGGCACTACCACAACACTGCAGTATTCCCACTGCACTTACAGGACTACCACAATGCCACAGACACTATCATAGTACCACAGACACTACCACAATGCCACAGACACTATCATAGTACCACAGGCACTACCACAATGCCACAGACACTATCATAGTACCATAGACGCTACCACAATGCCACAGACACTATCATAGTACCACAGGCACTACCACAATGCCACAAACACTATCATAGTACCACAGACACTACCACAATGCCACAGACACTATCATAGTACCACAGATACTGCCACAATGCCACAAACACTATCATAGTACCACAGGCTCCACCAGGGTGCTGCAACGAACGCCACAGCACCACAAGTACCATCATGATACCAGACACCATTACCAGAGTACCACAGGCACTACCATAGCATCGCAGGTACCATTACAACACCGGGGACACTACCACAACACAGTAGGCGTTATCTGAACACTACATCTATTACCACAAAGCCACAGGAACTGCCACGGTACCACAGACACTACCACATTACCATAGGCAGTACCGGAGCACCACTGTCACCACTACAGCACCACAGCAGTTACCAGAGTGCCACAGTCGCTACCACATCACCACAGGCGCTGCCACAATACCACCGCAGGCGCTACCACAGCAAAACGGTCACTTCCAAAACGCTGAAGGCACTACCACAATACCACAGCCACTATCTTAGTTCCGCAAGGCCGTACTACAGCACAGTGACAATTACCGCAGCACCACAGGCGCTACCACAATACCACAGGTACTACCATAACATGGGAGGGACTACCACAATACCACAGGTACTACCACAACATGGGAGAGACTACCACATACCACAGGTACTACCACAGCATGGGAGGGACTCCCACAATTACTAAGGCATTATCACCGCAGTACAACCATTATCACAATATCACAGGTACTAGCACCATAGGCACTACCACAATTACCACAGCATTAACGAGGCCACCACAATATCACCGAAGGATTACAAGCATTTTCAGAGCACCGCAGGACGCTGTGGTAACACCCCGGGCATTACCACAGCAACATTCATTATCATAGTACCACAAGCATTAACACAGCTCCATGGTTACTTCAGCATTACAGACAATACCACAACACCACAGCATGTCAGGCACTGCCACGATAATAGAGGCAATACCACAATACCACTGCACTGCAGACACTGCAGCAGCGTCAAGAATACTACCACAGCGCCACAGGCACTACCACAATACCACGAGATTCATTACGGTACCATCGGCAATACTACAGCAACTACCACAGCGCCACAGGCGATACCACATTGATCACAAGAAATACCGGAGCAACACAACAACAACTACCGAAGTCCCCACACTCACTACCACATTACCACAGGTACTGCCACGATGTCGGTGGCAGTACCACAGCATCAGAAGACCACAGGCGCTACCACAATACTGCAGACACCATTCTAGTCCCACAGGCCATACCAAAACACTGTAATGATTACCGCAACACCACAGGCGCTGTCACAATACAGCAGACACTACCACAACACCTGGGCGGTACAAGCGTACCACAAGTACCACTACGACATGGGAGGCGCTACCACAATACCACAGGCAATATCACCGCACTACAACCATTATCACAATATCAGAGGTACTATCACAACGCCACAATAACTACCACAGCATTGCGAGCAATATTACAGGCAGTACCACATCATTACCCACACTGCCACAGCGTTAAAGGCTTTGCGACTACCACAGACACCTCCATGATACCACACGCTACCACATTACCACAGGCACTAGCACAGTATTACACCCATTCCACAGCGCCACAGACATTGCCGCATCACCACAGTCTCTACCACAGTACCACGGTCTTGACCACGATCTAATAAGCACTACTGCAAAACTACAACTATTACCACATCACCGCAAGACACTACCACAATACCACGGTCTCTATCACGGCTCCATAGGCATTACCACAACACTACCTCAATTACCACAGCATTAACGAGGCCACCACAATATCAACGCAGGATTACAAGCATTTTCAGAGCACCGCAGGACGCTGTGGTAACACTTCGGGCATTACCACAGCAGTATTCATTATCATAGCACCACAAAACTTCAAGCATTACAAGCACTACGACAACACTTACAACACCGGAGGCGCTGCCACAGAACCACAAGCACTAACGCAACTCCATGATTACTTCAGCATTGCAAGCCGTACCACAACACCACAGCATGTCGGGCACTGCCACAATAATGCAGGCATTACCATAATACCACAGCACTACCACCGCTACCGCAGCACTGCAGACACCATCACAGTATCACAAATACTACCACAACAGGATCTACCACAGCACCATAACACACAGGCGCTAACCACAACATTACAGTCATAACCACAGCCCCCCTAAGCATTACTATAATACCACAGGAACTACTTCAAGACTACAGGCACCCTACCACAACACCACAGGCACCCTACCACAACAATTACCTCAGCACCACAGCCACGACGACTACATCACAAGCGCATCCACAACATTACAACATTCACCCCATGTAACCACAGGCGCGACCACAGTACCACAGCCACTATTACTGCACCACAGGCGCTATACCATGATATACCACAGACCACTACCACAAACATGTCCACGCGCCGCAAGCCTCATCATAGCACCACAGTCACTATTAAAACAGCCACCATTATCATAGCACCACGGGAACTACCACAGGCACTACCACAAACAAAATAACTACCACAGCTCACTCCCTCAAAGTCACAGGCTCTCCAACATTACTACAGTCGTTACCACAGCGGCTCACAAGTTACCACGGTATCACAGGCTCTACCACAGCACCAGAGTCAGTCCCTCACAACCACATGCTTCTCAAGATTACCACAGTCGTTACCACAACGCCACAACAGTTACCACAGTCGTTACCGCAACGCCACAACAGTTACCACAGTCGTTACCACAACGCCACAACAGTTACCACAGTCGTTACCACAACGCCACAACAGTTACCACAGTATCACAGGCAATGCCAGAGCGCCACAGTCAACTCCCTCAAAACCATAGGCTCTCCCACATTACCACAAGCGTTACCACTGTGTCACAGCAGTTACCACAATATCACAGGCACTCCCACAATACCACAAGCACGACCACCACAACGCAGGCACTGCCGCAGCGCTACGGGAACTACCACAGAATCGTGTGAACAACCACAGTACCACAGGCACTACCACAACGTCACTGGCACTACCACAGTGACACAGGCACAACCATAGTGCTGTTGGCACCATCACAGTAACTCAGGCACTACGACAGCACCACAATCACTACCACAGTACCATAGGCACTACCACAGCTCCAGAGACGCTGTCACAGGGCCACCCTTGTAAGAACTACCACAATAACACGTTCAGGGATTAGTACCCGTGGTGCTGTGGTAGTGTTGTGGTGGCGTCTGTGGTAGGACTGTGGTTCTGGAAGTGCTTTTGTGATGTAGCGGTTTCTGTTCTCGGTCTGTGAGGGCGACCTTTGAGCTGTGGCACAGTCTGCAACGTCGCTGCAGTGTTCTCTTTGCTGTGGCTGTGCTCACTCTCCTTACCTGTGGCAGCTGTGGTACAGGATGAAGTAATTTCTTTTAGTGTAGGAGTCTGTTGCTGTGCCATGATATTTCTTATGGTAGTTGTCTTTACACATTACAAAGGCGTTGTGTAGCAGTCTGTGGTATATGGGCTCCAGACTACCCACCTATTACTACCGCCTTTAGCTATGGAGTGCATGAATCTGTTTAACGCTGTGTTAGCGTCTCTGTTTGTCTCATGAGGGCTTTTTTAGAAGTGTTCGTTTGGTCCCCTGAGCACGACGGTACGACGGGCAAGCACGAGAAAGGGTTAAAATGCCATTCAGATAAGCAACAGACCAGGGTCCTTGTGATGGCAGAAGAGAGCTGAAACACAGAGCTTCGAGAGAACAACAACAGCAGCAGCAGCAATTGATGATTGAGGAGACATGCCCATAACCTTTTGTTAACCAAGGAGGCGCATGTGTCATGTCGGCTCTGGGCTTGAAGCGAAGCTTTCATTAAGTCTGTTTACAAACATTAATGATGTTTTCAACGACTGTTGTTGGCTAGTCGCCCCATATGTCAACTTCAGTCCCGTCCTGAGGAAGAATTACTTTGTATCATTTGAGATATACTCGCGAGTTTGTGCCCATCACAGCGGGCGAAACCAGACAGATTCTAGTTCTAGATAGCTGTTTAGATCATCACTGTCGAAGCCTTTGATGATTTTGAACACATGTATCAAATCACGTCGTAACCTTCTCTCTTCACTGGTCAATAAGTTGAGGTCGTCTTGATGGTTTTCAGAGCTTTTGTTTCTGAGTCCAGGAGACATCCTGGTAGCTCGCCGCTGCTCTGTTATAAGCATGTCTCTTATTCAAGCAGAGTGACTAGAAATGATCAACACAGTGTTCAAGCTGAGGACGCACCAGTGAACTGTAAGGAGTGAAGATTACTTTCTTGGAGTTGAATTCGAATGCCGTCCCCCTGAGACCCAGAAATCTGTTCACCATTGTCTTACTACTTATTTGGCTTTAGGTTGTGGTATAGATTTATAACACATGAGTCTTTTGCTTCACTTAAATCTGGCTTTAAGGTCATGAAAAATCATAACACATGAGTCTTTTCCTTTCCTTAAGTCTGGCTTTAAGGTCATGAGAGATTATGAAACTTCTTGTACTTTATCTTTATTTACATAAATAACTCATTAGATGAATTTCTGTTGTAGTTATGCTTTTCTGTATTTATTACCAATGTGTCAGACTTTGCAGTAACTGATATGAGATTCGTCTGATTGACGTTACTGCAGTTTATCTCTGTGTTGTATCAGGTTGTAACTGACCCTTTTTTGATCGACCCTTTTGACCTGACCCTCAAGAGTCGGGTCAGAGGTCAGTCCATTATACTCAGGGTCGCACGCTCTGCGTCAGGAGTCATTGGATATAAAGTTTCATTATCATCGCTTATTGTGTGGTAGTTGTTTGTGCGTCGGCTGTGGTAATGGTTGTGGTGTTTTGCCTTTGTGGCTCTGCGGTAGCGCCTGTGGTCATTGCTGTGTGGTGATCCAGTTGCCTATGTGGCGTCCTGGTTGCTTCTGTGGTTCTGTGGTAGAGTCTGTGGCGTCCTGGTTGCTGGTGTGGTGGTGTGTATCTGTGGCGTCCTGGTTGCTGGTGTGGCATTGTGGTTCTGTGGTGGCGTCTGTGGTATTCTGGCTGCCTGTGTGGCACTGCAGTTGTGTCTGCGATTCTAAACTAGTCGTCAGATGCTGTGATGGCGCTGGTGCCTCTGTGGTGGTATCTGTGGTGCTGTGGTGGCGCTGTTGCCTCTGTGGTAGTATCTGTGGTGCTGTGGTGGCTCTGTTGCCTCTGTGGTAGCATCTGTAGGGTTACACCGCACACCCAGTACAAAATACGTTTCCCGACTTATTTTTTCTCGTTCCCTGAGACGTGAATTCGTGACATCCAACTGTTGGACACACACGATAATGCCAGGTGCGTCTGAAAGTCAATGCTGGTATCATGCATGATATATCCCCGTTAGTGAAAGGTTAGAAAAAGAAAATAATACATAGACTTTTCACATAGATCAGTTATATATCGCTGAGTGTTGTTAGGACTTGGTAGATACGTGGCGAGTTACACATTACCACGGTATCACAGAAACTAATTTCAACCAGCTGATCAGATAGTGTGGCTTGAAAAATGAAATTCCTCTGAAAATAGTCTTATTTTGTACGATCGAATGTAGTCATACACACGTGATTTGAAATGAAGTGGCATTTCTGACAATTATGTGTAAATAAGAAGACTACATTTCATCTAGATATGTCATCCCCTCATGTGCTTAAGATAAATGGAATATAGAATACTTGAAGTAAGACAAACATCAGTACATTAGTAACAATTACCTTTCATGTTAAGAATACATTTTATGACAGCATAATACCAGTAATTTGTAGCGAACTTTTGATTATTAAGAATACCCCCAATTTCATGCCATCACTTTCATAAGCACAAGCAGAAATGATAAGGCGTAATGTCGTATTGTCTTTTCAAGCACTTTCCATTTCCTTGTTTGTGAGAAAGCATATGCACGTGTGTGTTCCACACAATCTCGGGACGCTGTAGTGAAGAGATAATGCTAATGTTTTCCCTGATGTGGCTTAACATAGCAACTGATAAGGAAGTGTATGTTTGAGATTACTCATTTGTCTTGAACGTTATGCTTTTATTGTAGGTATATAGACCTCAGGCATTTTCTTTAATGACGCCTGTTTACTTCCGTACATGTTTATGACGCCTGTTTATGTCTGAACATGTTTATGACACCTGTTTATGTCTGTACATGTTCCTTGTGACGCCTGTTTATTGTGTACATGTTGTTAATGATGTCTGTTTACTTCTATACATGTTTATGACGCCTGTTTATGTCTTGACATGTTGTTTGTGACGCCTGTTTAATATGTGCATGTTCTTGATAACGTCTGTGTACTTCTGTACATGTTTATGCCGCCTGTATATGTCTATGTTGTTTGTGACGCCTGTAAATTGCTGTACGTTTTGCTTGTGACTCCTGTGTACTTCCGTACATGTTTATGCCGCCTGTTTATCTCTGTATTTGTTGTTTGTGACGCCTATTTATTGCTGTACGTGTTGTTTGTGAGTCCTGTTTATTTCATGATAACACCGGTCAGTCTTTCATGTAATGGCGAAGGTATGTGCATTTACGGTGTTCTTAAGCGACTGATCCCCAGACCCAATCACGGTGAGAAATGGCGCCTTTGACAAGGAATGTCTGGACACATGGACTCATGTTCCATTCAGAAGGTGAATGATCATGAGGAGAAATAGATACAGCGATGATGACAGTGTGGTTGACTAGTTCGTTCAGGTGTGTATCAGTAACTGGATAAATCCTGTCCAGGGATATGATTAACGATTAAATTGTGACATTCTTATTGTGTAAGATTATGAAGTGATCTGGTACCCTGTGTCACACCATGCCACATGACATCACCTGCCATGGCATGACATGTGATCTGATGCAGGGGTGCATCAAAGGAGAAGCTGCTCTGAAGGACATTGGTTGACGATAGATTTGACAGAACTGGAACTGAAGACTTGTAAGACCCTCCCGCACCTTAGGTTGAAGACATTTCAAAGCCTGATCAAAGGAAAAGAATCTGAGAACACTAGACAGACTTCACTCCTGAACTTAACCTGGAGTATTTGGCCGACTGATGGTAACCGGACCGAAACGTAACACTGAATTATTCCCGCATTTCTTAGGTCCCATGGTCCTTAAATGCGACTCCAGACGGCAACTTGGTTAAGACAGGTAAGGCCTTGTTGCTCAGGGAACTGCAAGTGGAAAAGATGGTCTGTGTAATATAGCACCTCACGGACCACATATGGGCCGGCAGTCACACATACCTTGATTGTGGATGCGGTAATGACCCACAAGAATAAGACACTTGGGATATTCAGAGCCACTGCAAAAAATATATATGTAAGAATACAAAGGAATTCAAGCAATGACAGACCATTGGCTCCCTTCGAGGCTATTGATGTCAGTGCAAGAGATCAGAAACTCACATATAGTGTGGTATGAGTATAGAATGGCATACAGATGATTCATAGAGAAAAAACCTGTATGTCCTGTTAGTATCAGTTCGTTTTGAGAGGCTTGTTTACACCTACCAGGCCATTTCACTCGAGAACGTTGAGAGAGATCGTCGCATGGGACTAACAGAGGTACTTAATGGTTACAGTGATCCAATGGTGAGAGTAAGCGAGCTGGGATCAGAGACTTGGAGTGGAGAAATGCCGGGGGAGATTGAGTGTAGAATGGCAATTAGGTGAGAGTGAATAAAGCTCGGGAAGTGAGTGAGGAATGGGAGGTGTTTATTCATCATAGGAAAGAATTGGTCACCAGTTTCACGAAGTCGCTTCTTGAACCAGACTTCAAGGAACACACACATACACACACGGTAACATACCAGATGTGACAGTGGGAAGTGGTTTTACGTCTAGTAGGTGATTACTGTCATGAATAAGATCACTTCGACACTAATCCAGGAGCTGTTTTGCAACCATGAGGAATCAGACAGGAAGCCATGTACTCTGGCATACATAATTTTGTAATCATGAGGAATCAGACAGAAAGCCATGTACTCTAGCATACATTATTTTGTAATCATGAGGAATCGGACAGAAAGCCATGTACTCTGGCATACATTATTTTGTAACCATGAGGAATCAGACAGAAAGCCATGTAATGTGGCATACATTATTTTGTAGTCGTGAGGAATCAGACAGAAAGCCATGTACTCTAGCATACATTATTTTGTAACCAAGAGGAATCAGACAGAAAGCCATGTACCTTGGCACACCTATTTTGCTGCCCATCAATGCCCCATCACATTTGTATTCATTTGTATTCAGAATCTTGAGGTACTGCTACACTGACCCAGTAGTTCTGTCCATAGGTATAAGCCATAATATACGAACGACTGGAATCTTTAGTACAGTGACGCAAATTCGGACAAGCTACCTCACTTTTCTGCCACTGGATCTGTCCCTGGAGAAGTTGTATTAAAATTATTGATAGGATAAACTGGAATCATGGACACACCTGAGGCAAATACATTACATCAGATGTGAGTCATCAGTCTGTACATTATATGGCCAACGTGAAGAACATTTCGACTATATCTTCCAGTTGACCTGCCAGATTACCATCACATGAGCATCCATTTGATAAACACTTCATACGTGCAACTGATCCAGCTACCAGTTGGCCACATATTAGTATTGACTAGGAAATGCATTGCGAATCGTCAGTTGTCTTGTTGTAGTCATTGTTCTCGCTTCTGCCACTGTGCACTCTGCTGTGAGGATATGGATGACACAGCGGCGCTGTGGTAGTACCTGTGCGGACGTCTGAATCTATGTTTGTGTGGTCCGCTGTGGACGCAAGGAAGAACTCGTCAGAGGTAATGTTACCTGGACAGAGGACGGGGTTAGATGGTACGGGAGCGGGCCATCACGTTCTGAGGATTTGACCAGAAGGGTTTGGCTCACCTGACCTTAATGCCTTCTACGATGGTATGACCCATGAACTCGACGGTACGACCTCTGGGCATGTTGGCGTGGTTTCTTTCACTTAACTCGGAAAGAAGGAGGTCGAATGCCAGACCATCGTAACCCAAGGATCGTACCATCGTGCTTAAGGAGCGTACCATCGTGCTCACGGGTCTTGCCGTCGTGTTTAATGGTCCCACCGTCGTCCTCAAGGATCGCATCGTCGTGTTTAAGGGTCCTGCTGTCGTGTTCAAGGGTCGTAACGTCTTGCCCAAGAATCGTACCGTGTTCAAGGTTCGTACCGTCGTGCTCAAGGGCCGCACCGTCTTGCTTAGGAATCCTGCCATCATGCTCAAGGGTTTGACCAACCAACCATCTCCGTACAAACCTACGCTTCTTAAACCAAAATAAAACAACATTCAAATTATTCCTCTCTGATGGTGGAAAATCAGTCGACATGTTGCAGACATACTGACGGAGGTGAGTCTCGCAAGGGGTCACGTCTTGCAAGGCATTGTTTCCACTCTCTAGTCCTAGTTGGATGACGTAGCGTACAACCATTGTCCTAACAACC
Source organism: Panulirus versicolor (assembly GCA_032361705.1). NCBI lineage: Eukaryota > Metazoa > Arthropoda > Malacostraca > Decapoda > Palinuridae > Panulirus > Panulirus versicolor. The sequence goes on along the minus strand of JAUUDZ010000036.1, from coordinate 224,196 downwards.
ATCTGGTCATCGAGGGTGCAGATGCCCGCCATCCAGGGATTTGTCTCAAGGACCTCCAGGGGATATACCAAGGGCCCGCCCTCTGGGAGACTTGCTTGGTCTCCCCAAGACGGTTGAGGACAGGGAGGAGATAAGTTGCTCTGAGGGCTGGGTACCGATGCGTGAAGTGACTTGTTCCCGAGGTACCCTCTCTCTCTCTCTCTCTCTCTCTCTCTCTCTCTCTCTCTCTCTCTCTCTCTC
>JAUUDZ010000036.1:181722-193779 GCA_032361705.1 Panulirus versicolor | reverse complement strand
GAGAGAGAGAGAGAGAGAGAGAGAGAGAGAGAGAGAGAGAGAGAGAGAGAGAGAGAGAGACAGAGACAGAGAGAGAGAGAGAGACAGAGAGAGAGAGAGACAGAGAGAGAGACAGACACAGACACAGACAGAGGGGAAAGTTAGAGGAGGGAGAGCGACAGGACTGAGCGGAGGGAGAGCGACAGGACTGAGCGCTAGAGCCAGTATGGTAGGTGGAGAGGTCGGCCACTCTATGCTGCACTACGGGCCGCACCACACCTGTCTTCCCCGTCAGCTTCCTCGCTACTCTGGCTGGAGCTCTGGCGCATCAGGTGTCGCGACCCCGTGGGAAGGATCTCCTCGCTCCGGTGTACGGTTATTTGGCTCCGAGACTTTTTCCGAAAGCCTAATTTCCGTTTCCGACCTGAAGACAGCATGGGTTGAGGAGTGACGAGAGGGAAGCTAGAGCGAGGGGTGGGGGGGAGAACTATAGTGCCACCACCACACAGGGAACAATACACAGATACACACACACATATACATATACACACACACCCAAAAAGTAAATAGGTGGAACAGACAGGTAGATCAAACAAGTGTGCCACCAACTGGTAATCTACACACACATCCACACTCCACTTACGTGGGCAGGAGAGATAGAGATGATGGAGTCTGACGGCCTCTAGAATACACCTAATTTGACAGATTTATTTCAATGTGATCATCATTCAATCCGTAAAATAATGATAATTGAGCTTCATGGTGTTGATTCTTTACCATGAACCTAAGATCATCAGAGGCAGGTGACTTATTTCACCAGATTTAGAACTAGGCTTGAATCCACGTCTTTGAGAGTGTACACACGGTGACCCCCGTCAGACTCCACTATCTCAACAGTGTTGGTCCATTCACTTTGCTGGGACAAGCGCCCCGAGGAACACTTGTGCTCGCACATGAAACAAGTTGATCTATAATGAGGAAGGGGGGGGGGAGGGAAAAAAAAGGGTGAACCATATCTATTAGTATACAGAACAGGACAGTATATGTATACATATGTATACTGACCGTAGGAATATTCTCTACTAGTGAAGGCACAAGAAAGCTCGTTTGAGAGGCTTGTGGGACACTTGGAATTGATCATAACAGTCGAGTCATGAGTTATTTCCTCCCGCACGTTGGTCAAGCAACTCTGTAACACCTGCATCACTTCTCTATCCCACTATCTACACAGTGTGAAGGCATGTGAGAATCTACAGTTCATGTGAATCAAGATGGAAAATTAATTCTGCCAAAAAATTGAATCCTTATCTCATTTCTCAAGTATTGGTGTTGTTCACCTTCTCTCCGGCTTGCTTGCTATCTTGTTCCCTTGCTCATCCAAAGCAACCATTAAGAAAAACATAAGAAAAAAAAAACACTACTTGTTTCAAGATATTGCACCTTGGCTGCCAAGGTGTCTGCTGGTGCGTGGCAAAAAATCAGTTCCCGTCCAGTCACACACATCACCAATTGTGGGATGGCTGACACTACAGACTGCTGGGTGGACCTTGTCCATACCTACTACACGGGTTAATCCTTATTTACCAACAACAATGTGAGTATCAGCATCATGGGGAAACGTCTACTTTTTCCCCAGAACCCAACTCAAGATAACTGTTAAGCAGAGATACTAAGCCTGGATGGAGCTATACAAACCTGAGGAGAGAAATTGGTTAGACATAATCAGACTCATGGGTCACTAATCATTGGTTAGACAGAATCAGACTCATGGGTCACTAATAATTGGTTAGACATAATTAGACTCATGGGTCACTAATCATTGGTTAGACACTATCAGACTCATGGGTCACTAATTATGTATTTCGTAAGTATACATGCAAAACCATACCACACTCACGCCATACGCATGCCACACAGTCGTACTCCAACAATTGCATTGTCTCCCATTCTCAGTGAAGCTCCCAGCTGGCATCTCCGCTCGTGTTGACCGTTTCCAAACAGGTTTGGTGTTGGTCTTACCCATTTCCGAACCGGTGAGAGGGAAAACCTACACGTTTCCTACTCAGTTTTGGTGGTTGGTTGGCAAATTTCTTACTTGATATGGTAGAAATTAGCTCTAGCTCCCTAAGGAACACTGTGTATGTGTGTGTGTATTTTTTTATGTGTATATACAATTACCCATTTGTAATCAGTTATTTGTATGGCATGGGGAGGAGGCTGTAAACGCGAGGGACCCCATCTCTTGAAGTATGTATGGATGTATATGGGGGTGGAGTTCAGTCCATCTCTCTCTCTCCCTCTCGTTGCAACTGGAGGAGTGACTGACCCAATGTCAGCTTCGTATCTTCCTTAGGCGGTGGTGTCGGGCAGAGGGCCAATGGACCTTGTGGTGTGTGTGGTATAAAGCCACAATGGCCTGGGACAGTGGTGGAGGTGGTAGTGTTGGCAGCGGAACTGAAAGATCCCAGCTGGTCACTTAACCAACGCCTGATATACACAAAAGAACCCACTAGCTAAAACCAATGGCCCGTGAGTGTTTAAATTTGTGGAAACTCATATTCATAATTCCTATCAGGGTCTTGAAATTGTGTTAGTTTCATAGCATCTCATACGAGGGAATGTGAACGCAAACATGCATTATGCCCACATACCCGTACTGTGTATGTGTAACAATATTCACTCACTCACACACACGCACCCATGCAGTGAATCTCTCCGTCTAGTCTATTGATCTATCGTCTCTACACTACCAACTAACCCCCCCATGAGACCCTCAGGGAGAGGAACACACCGGGCCTACCAGTGTCAGACAGCTTGGAGGTGGACGAGGACTTTTTGGAAAGACCCATCATATTCTGACTCTGCTTCCCGTTGGTGGCTCTTCTCCTCTCCTTGCTCTCCACGGAGAGCATCCCTGTGGCAGAATCGCTCAGGCTGCCATCTGCCGACAAGAAAATATCAGTTACCGCCACCAGGTGCCCCCGGCCGCCGGGTGGTGCGACACACGGAGATTGATATCCTCTGTGGCATTTTGTCGCCGTCTTTGACGAAGAGGAACAGTGGGGCCCGAATGTTAAAAGGGAGGGAGGGGGATAGTCAATGCTCTTAAAGAAAGACAAAAACAACAACGACAAAAAAAAAGGTGCAGAACAATGATATTCTGATATACCAGTGATGTTGACATGTATGAGTTCATGTATGCAGATCTATTTGATTATGCAGTGTGCTCAGTATGCAGATATCTCTGACAAGTAATGCAGTGTGCTCATACTAACAACAGCTGAGGGTCTATCGTGATCACCAGGGTCAAACTTTAAGGGTCCTGATGCCATCTGGTATCAAGTTTCTTTTACCGTTTAAAGAGGTCCTGTTGCTGGAGGTCTGATGGCTTTCATGTGTGTGATGAAAAAACATCATTATGTCTTGTTAAATCAGAATGCATTTGCATATTTCACTTTCTCTAAAGGCACTCAAAATATCTAGGAAGGTCTAGCTTTATCAACTGAACTTCTCCTAAAAGTAATGTGTTACTTTCCATTCACATTCTAAGTATACAACTATAAGGCTACTGCTACACCTTACCTACAGGGAAATATATATATATTATCACTAGTCTGTATCATGGGTTAATCTGCATTTCACTTATGGTCTACATTAGGTATTCACTATATATGATTTCTCAACCAACTGACAAATGATGGCTGTTGTCTGTGTGCATCTGCTCGTACCCAACTCGACCGTGATCCCATAAATGCTCAGGTGAATGACCCACGTAACCCCTTTTCTCAACAGATTAATAAATAACTTATATAAAACGGACGTCAGAGATATGAGTAAGGTACTTCCAACATGACATTTCCCAGTACAAATCGCTCACATCCAAGTTAATTTTGAAAAAAAAGGGAAAAAAATGGTTCAGAAAACTTCAGAATCTCAAAACGAGTGGTTATACATTTCTTAAGGACATTCTTGATAAACATTAACGGTGCGTGTCTGATACGATGGCAAGTATCATTGGAGCCAAAAGTGATTCATTGAAACATCGCTTGAGTGGTGCTGCCAGCGGTGAACAATACTGCAAAGGGGGGGGGGAGGAGGAGGAGCAGGAGGAACAACAACAGTTCAGTGGATTCGGTGAATTCAAGCCTTCAGACTGAGGCACGGTCATGCTGAGGAAGGTCACCTCGAAGAGTGAGTTGTGTGGAGGTGTTACCAAAGTGCAAGTTGCGTCTCGTGGGTTGGGGAACTAGCGGACGAGGCTGATTGCTCTGTCTGAGGCTGTCTGGCAGGCGACACGCATGTATGTGTGTGTGTTTGTGTGTGTGTGTGTGTGTGTGTGTGTGTGTGTGTGTGTGTGTGTGTGTGTGTGTGTGTTTGTGTGTGTGTGTGTGTGTGTGTGTGTGTGTGTGTGTGTGTGTGTGTGTGTGTGTGTGTGTAATTACCTAATTGTAATAACCCACTTATACAGCGCGGGGAGGGAGTTCTACACTCCATATCCTGAAATTTATTTACGAAGAGATATGCCATTAGGCAGAGCCAGCCCTTGAGGCACACCGCAGGGAGATTTGATTGAGATGAAAGAGTCGTGTGACTCACGTGTTCTCCACTGCTGTGTAGTAAGATGGAGTGAGTGTGTGTTGTCTGTGGACTGAATGCCAGCAACCCACGGGCATGAGAGCCAGAGAGAAAAGACAACAACCTGGGTTAAAAAGAGGAACTTGACTGCTGCTGTAATGCTGGCCTCACCACACCGCCGTCACTAACTAACCCTCCCAGGTGTCCGCACCTCCGTGGTAGATGATTGCACACCTACCTACAACCTGTATGTTTACGTGTGTGTGTGTGTGTGTGTCCAGTCGGTGCCTGGTGACTGAAGACTCGGGTCCCAGCTCGAGCGCTACTACACAAGCGTGGAATTTCTCGGTGCTTCCGTTACGTAAATGTTCTGAAGTTCGTGGATCAAAGTGGAAGTATATTTCCCCCTCGAAGTTGAGTTAGGGGGGAGGGGAGGGGGGAAGGTAAGGTGGGACAGTCAGCAATGACTCCTGTTCCTCATCAGACATTATGGAACAGAGTAGAGGAACAGCCTCCTCCTGGTGAGCCAGAGTGCTGCCACAGCCTCGGGAGAGTTATAGCAAGCGAGGAGATAAAGTGGACTTAATGAAACGTGCTGATTAAAAAAGTTGTAAAAAAGAGTAAAGTGAAGCTTGAAGCAATAAATGACCGACGTAGAAAGAATCAGTCTGGCAATATGCACACATTATAGGACCACGTACCTTACCATCTCAGTGAAGCGTGTGTTTATCAAACAAAATGATATACATAGATAGTGAATCTGGAGGAAGGGTAGTAAGTAGATTAAGTCAAGGGAAGGCAAGGTCATGATAGTTTACCCTGCAAGACAAGAACACTGTCAACACTACTACAGGCAGCAGGAGCAGTAGCGGCAGCAGAGGTGGCATCATCAACACTACTGGGTGGTGGTGGTGGTGGTGGTGGTGGAGGCAACATAAGCGAGAACTGGTTGCGTCGGGACGCACCATCCGCGCTTACCCAGCTTCTCCACGTCGAGGGAGTCCAGGTTGGAGACACCGGCCGCGGCCTCCGGGGGGGTGGTGGAGCCCTCGGCGCTGACCTCTCCCTCGGCGCCGCCCTCCTCCTCCTCCTCCTCCTCCTCCTCCTCCTCCACCACCTCGCCCTCCTCACAACCCTCCTTCACTTCGCCATCGCCACCTTCCACTACTTCCTCCACCTCCTCCACCACGCCTTCTTCTTTGTCTTCGCCCGCGTCTTTATCTCCTTCTCCCACACTTTCCTCCTCTGGACGCCATGCGGGGAAAGGGCAGGACGAGGGGGAAGGAGTCGAGGAGGAGGATCCAGGGGTAGGGGAATGAGAGGGGGAGTCAAGGAGGAGCAGAGAGCGCACGGGTGAGATCGTGAGAGCAAGAATTGCGCTGCTCGCTAGTCAAACACCAGGCAGGCATCTAGCTACTTTCTCATGCATTATTCAGTGTTATTTCCAGTCAAAAAAAAAAAAAGAAAAAAAAGAATGAATGTCATAATTCTTTTTTTTTTTGAGCAGAGCAACTGAGATTAGTCATTTTAATGGAAAAAAATTCTTACAATGCAAATCGGTCAATAACAAATGCACATATATATATATATATATATACACTACATAAACTGAAACAAAAAAAAAAGAATAAATCGTTTAGTAATTTAGGGAGGTAGGGATGATAAAGAAAACGGGTAGTGGTCGCCAGGCAGAGAGAGAGAGAGGGGGGGGGGATATGGGTGGTCACTGACACGGGGGAAGACTGACAATCATGTTACAAACACAACATCCAAGGCGGAACACAGAGGCATTTTAGAAGCTGGTTGCTGCCCACATCCTGTTGTGAGGAACGGGGGAGGGGCAGGGGGGAACAGAGGAGACGGGGGTAGAGCAGCCAAGGCGGGCATGCCAGGCAGGTAGACGTACCAGCTTTTTCCGTCTCGGGGACCTCGCTGGTGGACAGGCTCCTGCCCAGCTGACCGCGTTTACTTGCCCCGCCGTAGCTGACTCCCGTGGGCCCATAGGCGGTGATCCGTGGTCTAAACTCACTAGCAGGATTAGAAGAAGGGTCTACATCAGCGTCTGCGCGAGGCTCCGTACTAGGGGGACTATTGGCGTCAAATTCAAAGTACTCAGGGTGCTCATTAATACTAACTGAGGAACTGTGGCGAACTCGAGGAGTTAAGGGTCTGTCTGTGTCGGGGATCTCGACTTCGACTACGTCTGCGTCGGGAGGGTAATGAGGATGGGACTCTGCTACATTATAGGAAGGGTCTGCAAAAGTCTCTTGGGCATTAGAAGGGTGGACGAGGGTGGTGTTAGACGGGTGGGCGTGGGTGGTGTTAGAGGGGTGGGCATGTGCATATGCAAGGTCGTGAGGGTGCGGGGTGTGCGGGTGAGAAGCACTGTCGCGTCGGTCCTGTGGTCTCCGGGGGTCATGGTAGGTAAAATTCGGATCGTAGCCGGCCGCCGCGGGGTATCGTCTGCTGCCTCTAGCTTCGTGCTGTTGCTGAGGGTCACGATACCTTGGGTCCTCCGAGTCGTACAGCTCTCCGTAATGTGGATCATGCTCGTGCAACTTTCGTTCCCTAAGGTCCTTCCTGCTTCCTCTGCTATCATAGTACCTTCTGTCATCGATCTGCCCGCTATACGCCTCGCGGGGAGGGCCCCTGTGGTAGCCGCGATCTCGCTCCTCACCCTCCCGGTAAGACTCGTGGTCTATGGTTTCGTGGTCCCCCCTGTACCTCTCTCGATCGAGCGAGGTTGAACTCCTATACCTTTCCTGGTCGACACAAGGGGCGTCTCTATATCCCTTGTGATCTATATCCGCTGACTCCCTATACCTCTCCGCAGAACTTTGTCTTCTGAACCTATCTTTTTCTATGGCCCCCTGTTCTCTGTGCCTCTCTTTATCAGTAACACTTTGGTCCCTGAATCTAACATCACCCACTGAACCATGCTCCCTATACCTCTCCCTGTCCATGTGGTCTTCTTCCCTATACTTCTCCTTATCCATGTGAATCTCCTGTCTATATCTATCTACTAAGTGGCCATCGTCTCTATATCCTTCCTTGTCTGTGTGTCTCTCATCTCTGTACCGTTCTTTGTCCCCGTGCCGCCTCTCTCCCCTGTATCTCTCCCTCTCCATGTGGCGTTCCTCCCTGTACCTTCCCCTCATCACAGGCAGAGGCTCTTGGTACCGGTCCCTGTTGATGTGGACATGTTCGTGGTACCTGCCTTCGTCTCTCAGGTCATGTTCGTGATACCTGCTCTCGTCTCTTGCTAACTGTTCTCGATACCTAGCCTCGTCTCGCGCGACTGGCTCTCGGTATCTGACCTCGTGCCTCGGGTCTTGCTCTCTGTATCGAGCTTCTTCCCGTGGGTCATGCTCTCTATATTTGCCTTCGTCTCTTGGATCCTGCTCTCTATATCTGGCTTCATCTCTCGGGTCTTGCTCTCTATATCTGGCTTCATCTCTCGGGTCTTGCTCTCTATATCTGGCTTCATCTCTAGGGTCTTGATCTCTGTATCTGGCTTCATCTCTAGGGTCTTGATCTCTGTATCTGGCTTCATCTCTTGGTTCTTGCTCTATATATCTGGCTTCATCTCTAGGATCTTCCTCTCTATATCTGGCTTCATCCCTTGGTTCTTGCTCTATATATCTGGCTTCATCTCTAGTGGCTTCTTCTCTGTATCTAGCTTCATCTCTTGGATCTTGCTCTCTATATCTGACTTCATCTCTTGGGTCTTGTTCTCTATATCTGGCTTCATCCCTCGGGTCTTGTTCTCTATATCTGGCTTCATCTCTTGGGTCTTGTCCTCTATATCTGGCTTCGTCCCTTGGGTCTTGTTCCCTATACCTGCCTTCGGCTCTTGGGTCTTGATCTCGATACCTGCCTTCGTCTCTCGGGTCCTGTTCTCGATACCGGCCCTCGACTCTTGCGTCAGGTTCTCGATACCTTCTGTCGTCTAGAGGTATCTGGTCGCGATGCCTTCTGTCGTCAATGACTCCCGGGTCGTGGTACCTTCTCTCATCCACAGAGTCCTGCTTCCTGTGTCGGCCTTCATCCACTGTGAGTGACCTGCTGTGTCGTCTCTGCTCCGGGTACCTCTGACCTTCCTCCAGCTCGGGGTCGTATTTCTTGTCGTACTCCCGCGGCGGCGCAGCATCGGTCTGGTAACGTCCTCTGTCGTCCACGGGTCTCGTGGGGTCGTGTCTCCGCTGTTCCATGGGAACAAACACATCATCCGAGCCACAGGACTCGTACTTCTCCGGCGCAACACCCCCGTCGAAGACATGGGCGAGGGTTGGGTTGCTGTGTAGTCCTCTAGAGGGCCTGTCGTCGGGCGGTGCCTCACCAACACTAGACTCACGAAGATTATACCTACGCTCTTCCACTTCTCTGGACGGTTTCCAAGACATCTCTATTTGGCCATTTTTACTGGGGTCCCTCAGTAGGGCAGTCTCGGTGTTTGCTCGAACGAATGCCCTACGAGGCTGTGAGCCCACAGTAGGGCGTCGAGCCCTTGGAAGCGTCTGGCTAGATCCTTCTTGCATGCCTCGCAGGAACTCGTCTGTCGCGGCTGGACCTGGATGACCCGGCGCTCTTTTATCAACCCCGCGACTGAACTCAGAGTTCGAGTCTCTTTGATCCACCTGTTCTAAACTGAAGGAACGGTCTAATGAGGAACGGTCCGGAAGGAACACCTCCGTCTCCGCCCCGCTGTAATCTGAGTCATACCCGTAATACGTTCCTGCACTGTGACCGTCTGGCAGACGGACGGAACTCCGCCGCCGGTAGAGACCCCGGAGAGCCTCCGGTGGCGGCCCCACCACCTCCGAATTTTCAGCTTGGCTGTAGCCGTCAGGGTGAGCCCCAGACTTACGTATATAGGAGTCCTGCATGTGTTCCCTTACCGCTATATCTGACTCATAAGGCACTGATTTATCTATTGATAGTGAGCTTCGTGACACGGCGGAGGGTTCCTGTTCCCTTCGCCGGAACAACACCTCGTCTTCGTACGTGACGGTCTTCTTGGGGTGAGGCCGCAGCACCAGGTCATCTCGCGTGAGTGACCTCGAACGCATCCTGTGGCCCGCCTCCCTCAGCACCTGGCGTGGCTCCCAGTTGTCCATCATGAACTCTGGGTCATGCCGCAGGAGCCACCGACTGTCTGTCTCTCCGAGGCTATGGCTCTTCTGGAGACGGTGTCGGGAGCGAGGCTGAGGGGCGACGCTCACTTCCGTGTTCCTCCGCATGAGAACGCGGGGCTGCGGGTGCTGGCGAGGCCGGACTGCCAAGTGAGGGGCACTCCGAGACACGCCTGTGGTCACGCCCATAGAGAGAGACCGTTTGAGCTCAGGGGGTCGGCGCACGGGGCTAAGGGAACGCAACGAAACATTTAGCAAGCTACAAGACGGGTCCCGGCCAGGGACGTAGACGTGGTCAAAGTCAGTCAGGAGTTTCGAGTCGTCCAAGTTGACGTCATAGCTGTGGTTGTGGTCGTCCAAGGTGACGTCATAGCTGTGATTGTGGCTCTTCAAGCTACTCAGGTGCCGCCTACTGCTCGTGGGGAAGGAACGGGTTAGGTTAGAGAAGAAAAAGAAAGAAAGGAACAATGAATTAGTTAACCTGATGGGAAGAGGTTGGCTTTTAAGAGTAAGAATATAAAAAGTAGTGCATTCACTACAGAAGTAAGAGAAGCAACAGATGAACATTTATAATGAAAGTGGCAGATCAAAAAAGACTTAGAATAACAAGAAATATGAATAAAACCTTTTTTTATTTTCCTTTTTTGTATGTGCTTTTTTGAAAAAGTCAAACATGCATAATAATTCAAAGGTGATCCCAAGTGAGATTTATCTTTCTTTTTTTTTTTTTGTAAATTACATTTTATAGCACTTAAAATTACACTGACTAAGCCTGACCCCTGACCAAAGATTTCCAATGACTCAGAACAGCTGCAGAACCCTACCAAAAGGAGTCAAATGTTCCACACATAACCCACCGTCACCCTGGCTCTCCTCTACATTACTCATGTCATTCCATCACCTGAAAGTTACTTACGGAGTTACACGGCGCTACATTACATCACAGTAACATTTTGGATTAAGTTATTGATGATAGGCTAATTAAGTCACATGTTTAGAAATGGTCAGTTTGGTGAGATTAGGTTGGATCTGGTTAGAAAGTGGAGTTAAATTAGTTTAGACTTCATTAAAACGGAAGATTTAATTTGAGTTTCATTATATCCAAAGATAAGATAAGGTCAAATCTCATTAGATTTTAAGATTATGATACGATCAATTTGGGTGTATTTAAAGATAAGATTAAATCAAACCATACATTAGATATTGACAGATTAGAAAGTTAAGATGTGATCAGATTTAAAGAACTGATTAGGTTATATTGTTTTTTTATTGGAGTGGATTAATGAGACTTGGAGAGAAGATATGTAAAGGGAGAAGTTTAGGTGGGTGACACAAGCCTAGCCATCCTCACCGTGATTCCACAATCTACCTCCTCACCCGTCCTGTGGATCGCTGGACCTTCCAACACACCTAACATCCAAGACATTTCCCATCCCGCTGTCTCGACCCACAGGAAAGGTTCTCATCAAGACGATGCCCACCACGCAAACCTTCTTCAGCCTCAAATATCCCCTGCGACCCACGTAACACACACACACGCACACGCACATTAGTTAAGGCCTTCAGGCCCACGTTGGAGACACAGACGTAAGGCTTGGGCCTATGATACGACTGGGCTAAACCTACGTTACCACACTCAGGTCAGATTGGACTGATCAAGGATCCCAAACTCTAGTCTAACTGGACTCATTCGACCTCCTGGACGAACCTTCAACACTGACCTACAACAATCGTCCAATATCCTTCCCCTCACCTCTGACTTCGGCCCGAGGGCCGGTAGGACTCCACAAAACGTAAGCACATCAAAGCGTTTCAACGCCTCTCCGCGGCAGAAGTATGAGAAAACGCAAGGTACGAGAAATGGATGATACGGGGAAGGCCAGTGCCAGCTGTGGTACTGTGAGAGTCTTCCCCTTCCTAGAAGGTGTGTTACCCACCTCGCGTATATCTTGCACGTGGAGTATCCCTCAACTCACGATGTACGCAGGTGTACGCCACACATCTGACAGCTACAGCGTGTTTCATGAGCTGCCGCGCAAGCACAGGTAAAAAACGCAGGAATCCAATGGAACACAAGTCATGCAATAACCAACATGTCATCGTATGTCTATTATGCATATGAGAGAGAAATAGTTCACACGTACATTTCCGATTCTTCTGTGTACACGAGGATGGATCTGTCACAAGTACAGCCTTAAGGAGGGGTCCACCTCTACGATAACATGTCTTAAAGAAGTAGCCCCCTCAAAAAGATTACATCTTCCCTTACAAGTACATTAACACGAAAGTTGTGAGCATCGAACTGAACCCACCAGTGCTGAGAGAAACACCTAAGAACCTTAATGACACAACAGCGCTGTAATATCCACAT
>JAUUDZ010000036.1:139117-151223 GCA_032361705.1 Panulirus versicolor | reverse complement strand
CGTTGTCTGCTCTTTAACATTTTCCCCCCACGTCAAAGCTAAACGTTCTGTTACCGGGTGCCAATTTCCACAGTAGGAACTCTTACATCAAACATCCGCCCTGAAATGAGAGAAAATCAAGCATAACCACTATCTTGCTGTCGAGAATCTGCTATTATTTCCCAGTTACAGTCACAACTGCAAGATCTAGCGTGAATTGATATGTACACACGTCCCAGCCCAGCTATGGAAATTGGTACCCAGTGAATAATCGATATTTGTAACCTGTGAAAATATTTGTAACTTCTGTGAAATAACTGACTTAGTGTATAGTTTTGGAATTGGTCTATTCTAACTAAACATGGACACTGATCCGTAATCACTATTTCATAGGTCTGAAACTTTGTTATACACCGACAACAGGATGATCACTTTTTTTTACTGATATAGTAGACGACATAGTAAAAGCGAGAGCATGTCTTCGAAACCTGTATGTTGAAATGACAATAAAATATAGATTAATTAAAAACTCAGGTGCATGTAAACCCGATTTTTGTAAGTGGATAGGCTGTGAGAATGAAGAAACCACAGATTCAACGTACAAGGGCAGAGATGTCATATCGACCAATCTTCAAGTACTTTGTCTCCTTGATTAAATCAAAGATAATGTTCAAATTTTATATCTGCTTATATCACAATTCAGTGATTCACACACCAGGGTCAAGCTAAGTTACCAACGAAGTAACTGGGACGTGTCGAATTCCTGCTTAGCACAGATAGCCTATGTCCCGAAAATGCCTATGTCCCTAAAATAATAAACGGTCATAGCCTGTACTCTGAAAAGTTTCTGTCTATTCTGGAATGAGATTGTATCAATAAGATATAAATGGGTAAGAAATATTACTCTTCCGCAAACAGTAAAAATACATACCACTGCAAATACCGTATCAAAAGTCCAGCTAAAAAAAAAATCGGACAAACTGATACCTAGACGAGGTACATTTGATAAAATTATTACAAAATCTGTCATAATTCGCAAGTCACGTCTAAACAGAAATTCAAACGCTTATGTAACACTCGATGCCAATACGTAAAACGATTCTTACGCAAATTAGCGCAAAAGAAAGCCAGTCATGCAGCCACCTTAAGCCTTAATTTCATATGTCTAGCTGTCATTTCTTTCATAATACAGCAGAGCTTATCAGACGAAATTATGGTAATTCATTTAATTCTTAGTTGAGGTCAATGAACGTAGATTTAAGACTTCGATCAAACACTTCTCATTCTTATTTGGGTTTTGCTTGATATTTTCTGAATAACTTAATCTGCGAAGATCCTAGTCACTAATGTATACTTCATCAACCTTCCTAAACATATTTTTCTAATAACACAGCTTGCTAAGTGGAATTTAAAATTTTTCGATAAATTACATTTTTTAACATCAGGTCTCCCATCGTGCCACGTCATCTAACATATAGTGTACTATTATGATGTAAGCAGGTTATCAATATTTTGTTCATGCATCGTTTGACTGTGTAGTTAGTGATGTTCTACGTATATGTATCTCTAATTAATCTGAAATTAGTTTCACTCACCTTTCCCTCCTCGCCGCAACCACTGATGTTTATACTTCATCCTTCCCACACACTTTTGCAATTGTATTATGAAACTTTTCAGCCTAGAAGTTATCAACCTCTAGTAATAATGTTAAATATTTGCACCCCTGATAAATCGCTATCAAAACGAATACCAATAAATCATGCAATTTTGTACGTAATGTTATTATAGGTGTACATCTTTACAATGTGGGATGCCATGACAGTTTCTACTTTTGTCGATGCAATAATTCACTTCTTTCTCATAATCTGACGACGGTTCGGCCTCATTACACTTCAAACTACTAGATACAGTTTAGAAGTTCGAATGTTCTATTTCCAAGTAATAGTATTCAAATAAAAAGTTTAGGGAAAACTATAAAAATTGGTTTAGCTCTTTAATAGGAAAGCTTGTTCCTGGACTTAGTGATAAAAAGCTATAAAGCCTTATAATCGACTAATCAATCTCCAGAATGAAAATTTCAATAGGTAAAATCATAATTTTTTGGCACATTGCTGTGGGTCTGGGATAAAAGTCCGTTGGTGTAACGTTCCGATTACACACACACATATATATATTATATATATATCGTAAAAGGCACCTGAGAGGAATTGTACAGTGGTTATGGTAGCTGACCATGGGTCATGTACTGATCCATCCATCAGCGGTAGCTCACAGATTATCTGTTCATCGTCGTGCCCTTGAGACTGTCTAATAAACGGGTACCTGACTTAAGCTAAGGTGTGTAAACACTAATAAGGAAATGATTCATACAAGGATGAGACAGGGAAACATGCGTAGAACTCTCCTCATAACATACAAATAGTTATCATGTAGACAAAAGGCATTGACCGACTAGATTTGCCAGGTGTTATGTGCCATTAAGTGGTTCCTTGTTTTCGTGTCTTTCTTTCCTTGCCTATAGGTTTTTTCTCAGCACAATAATGTAAAAGCATTTCAATTTGCTCACAATCTGCAGGATGCTTTAAGCAGCTCATTCAGCATGAGGATTTGTTTTGAATGAAATGCGCTTGCACACCAAAAAGAAGCTAGATCTCCTATAACCTTACACAAGACAGATTCCACACCATACACTCACCAAAACACATACTTGAAGGTTTCAACCTCCCTGAATCTTAAATCTACCCGTTCTACTTAGCAAACACATGAAGACAGCATTTGAGATGTGCTTTACTACATAGACAAAACACACCACAGAGGAAAGACAAACTGTAGGTGGTGAACTTTCTCCCTAGATATTTAGTATCTATTGCCTAGAACAATACAACAAAAAAGAAATGCAGTCTTCTGAACAGAGATCACAAAGCATTTCCTTCATCCATAACAGTCTTCCTCCTAAAAGACCTACCTCCTGTACCATCCTCATTCTTTTCACATCACCTTACCATCACATCATAGGATGACAAAATACCAAATACAACAAGAAACATACAACTTTTTCCATAGTGGCTCATTCACAACCAAAACAAAGCATCCCCTCAAAAATCTTTGGATACCTCACCTGACAAACATGAATTTAACAAACACTTGCTCATCACATTGTTGAGCCAAAAACACTCGACAAAACTGATCATCAGAAATTCTACTTACATATGCCTGCCTTTAATCAACAGAACTGAGGCAACAATTAAACTATCTATCTATATCTCTGATGCCAGCTTCCTTCAGGATGGCCACCCCTTAAGGGGGTGGCCATCCTGAAGGAAGTAGAACGGGTAGATTTAAGATTCAGGGAGGTTGAAGCCTTCAAGTATGTGTTTTGGTGAGTGTATGGTCTGGAATCTGTCTTGTGAATCCGTGTCACTTCTTAGCCATTAGTGCCTCAACCTTACCAGGCTCCCACCATAATGTTTCTACTGGCTAGTACTTAACATTCCAACAAACTACTTCTATCTAATGCTCCCACGTAACGTTCCTACTTGCTACTTTTGTCAAGTGTTTCTGTCTAGTGTTCCTACCTAATTCTTCTATCTATTTATTCATTTATACTTATTCGCTATTTCCCGCGTCGGTGAGGTAGCCTGGAAATGGACGAAGAATGGCCCATCTACTCATATACATATAAACGCCCATACATGCACATATACATACATATACATATATACACAGTACATATTCATACTTGCTTGCTTTCATCCATTCTTGATGCTACCCCACCCCACACAAAACAGCACTGCTTCCCCCTGCTTACATCTATTACTCCTAAAATTTTGCCCAAAGTCAGTAGTGTGCATTGTGCTCACCAAAGGAAAACCTAGAGTTATGAAGTATGAGTTGTGTGAGTTAGTGTTGTCAAGTATTATTGGTAAAAAGATTGTACATTTGTGGGCAGAATGCCTGCAGTCCATGTATGAGTGAGGCAGAGAAAAAAGAAAGCCACTTGTGTCAGATGAGTGCAACTTGACAACTAATGAAGTGCTTGCTCACTACACAGCCATCACTAACCCTCCTGATAACTAGACGGGTAGCACAGGTACTATGCCTCCCTGGTCAAAGGCTGCCTACTATCTACAAGAAAACTAAACAGTCACAGTCCTTTCAAGAACAGAATGTGGAGGAAAACTCAACAAACAGGTTATGTTGACCAGTATATGCAAAGCCATCGCAGCCTAGCCCGACCAAATCCAAAACAGACACTTTATTCAGTGAGAAACAAATCCCTTATGACAATGAAACAAAGAAAAAATGCACCCAAACCATTAAGAAAAATCACCTACACACAGATAACCAAATCTAATCACAGTGCATACACATTTAGACAAACTGTACCCACGCACAACTTAACCCATCTCTACCACACCCACACAAACCAACCTGATCCAGAAACAAGAAATGCACCCTAGCCTTACACTTCAATCATCTATACAACCAAAGTACCCTTACCAATCAGCATACATACATACTCACTTCATCCAGTAAACAGTTCCTCCTTTTCTTCACATTCTTCACCACTTATCCATCTCGCTATGAGAGGTGTCACACTACCATACCTTAAATTTGGCCACCATCCAACATTGCAAGCAAACAAGCAGAGAATAGACCCCCAAAAAAACCCCTTCTAGCTTGCACAGTTTCTATCCCACCAAAGACATAAACATTTAATCCCCAATCATCAATCACTGATAAAGCTCAAAATATATCTTTTCTCCTAGATATCTGGGACTGCTTACTTACATAGAGGACTATCTGAAAGCTGTGGGATCCCTGGAAGGAGTTTGTACGACAACAAAACAATACACTCCACATGCGACATATTAAGCAGCTATAAGTGAAGAATACAAAAAAGTATCCATCCATAATACTAGATTGATTGTTATGCTAATTTTACAAGAATCACTTTTTACACTACTCTTTTAAAGAAATTTGAGTAACACAAATAACCTGAATCTTTTTTTTATTATGGTCAAACCTCTAGAAAGTATTTAGCACCAATACAGATTAAACAGAAAAAATAATTAAATCATTAGATAGAGAGCTAAGGATAGATGACATGACATAGATTTACAGAAACACATAAGGTACACAGTTCTCTTTCATTAACTGGGGCATGGAAAAAAAGATCACTTTTTATCCTCTGAAATACTATCAAATTTCAAATTCAACAATATCACTGATGATAAAACATATGCTAACCTTTTTATATACTGAATTAATATGAAACATAAAGGTAAAATAAAACTGCAGACTGTAATTAATATTTAATATTTTTGTACAAAGATGCTGCGTACTAGGTGAGATGTTGCAGTATAAGAACACACTAGAACAGTAGATCTTGATGCCATGTCATGCTGGTTGGTTGAGCTCTTGACATAGTCCTACCATAGTCTTACTGCAAATGGCACTTTTTGAAAAAAATACTTAAGCATACAATACAATGAGGGAACTGAATGAGATAACCAGCAACTAAGTCGGTTTTGGGTTAAGATGGAAACTACATAGCCCCCAAGTGGCCATCTCACAAATTGGTAATGGACAATATTTTCAAGTATTTTTTTTTCACATTAAATAATTGTGTAAAAAAGACATAAAAACAGTGAAGCATCCATGGCAGAGCCAAAGATTTAGAGTAAGGACTAGGGGCAATACAATAACCTCCCTATTCACCCTTGAGCCAGCCAGCACTGCTGCAGTACTGGGGCTTTTTCTCTCGACCTTACACTACTATGTCTCCAGAACAAATGCGAGAGAGGCGATGAGGAGAGATGCAAGGCTGGCCTGCAATGAACACTTCACCAGTCAGCTCATTGGTCAGACGGACGCCACCCACCACACTTCACTGTTCAATTTTTCACTTTCTTTTCAGTTTCACCAGTAGTTTGTAACATAAAACATGTATCACACACTTATCAAATTGTTCATCTTTTGTATCTGTCAAGTAACTTTCAATATGTTTGTCACAATGTTCGCACATAACACATACGCTGCCTCTTCCCATTGCCACTATTCCCGGCTAGGTACCTGAGTGGGGTGGCTGTGGGGGCAGCATGCCAGTCTGACCTGGTCTATCACAATGGCTCATGGCCACACTAACACACACAGACACAAACGTACATCTAAGAGTCCCGCATATGCACTTGACTGCGTCTACCTGCAGTATGTTGCACAGGCCTTTGGTCTCGGCCGTCTAAAAGAAATTGCCTACACTTGTTCAAAACCTGCTAAAATTCCATAAGGAAACAAATTGGAGCAAAAAAATTATGCTGGTAAACTAAACATGCCATATGGCACAGGTAATTCATTAAAAAAAATCTCCAAAACAGGATGTTTTGATTATCAAACAACTGATGCTGCAGACGCTTTATCCCATGCGCCGCCATCACTCAACTTGCTATAGAGTGTCTCCCTTGGGCTGGGCCTGTGGGGTGCGGGGCTGGGAGGCCTGGTGGCTGGTGGTGGAGGGGGTACAGAGGAGATCAGCTGTCTCAAACTATCACCTGCGGTCATGATACAGAAGGTACTGCGTGATAGATGGTGGCAAATTGAGTTCTTCAATTCGAGAAAGTCGCTGTTTCCCAACTGCCTGCCGTATCACACGTCGACACAAATCCATTAAAGGAAGGGGCTCCGCTGTAAAAGGATGCAAATAAGTTTAAAAAAGAGTAATATGTTCTTCTGTACTGAATATGACAGCTAAAGAGTTGATGTAAGCAAATGAAGCTGTTGTTCCTATTCCCAGTACTACCTAACCATGGTGGTAAATGGCAAAAGCTGAAGAGGAAAAATTAATTCCACTATTCTCCCACTATCATGCAACCTGATCTCTGAATAGTTTTCACATCTTCCTATCCTTTTACAGCTCCATACCTTCCTCCTGGCCAACGACACTTACCATATAATAACACCTATTCTTAAAACTCACTCCTGGTCCTTCTCTACTGTTTTTTGCTTATCCAATTCATATCATCTTGGTAATCCTTTAAACATTCATAATTCCTAAAGCCAACAATAAACATCAACTCAAACTTAATTCTTTGGAAGTACTGCCTATTCCTCATTATCTACCTTAATGACATCAATGCAGAGTAGATTTAAAGTACACACCCTCAACCTGTTTCCAGTGAGCTAAAGCAAACCATTGGGTTCCACACTAATATTTACCTTCTCTAGTTCACTCAAACTCACCACATACATCTAAGTTTTACTATGTAACTTCCAAATACCCCCCTAAGGTTTTAATTCCAACTCTTTTATTCTGATTCGAAATGCTTATAGAGGATACCCTACTAATTTCACCATTACAACTCACAGACTGTCTTGGAACAGATCTATCCAAGAGAAAACGCTCCACTCCTCCACACAAACTGCAATTCATAATTTGGAAGTTCTATAAAAAGCTACAAAATTATATCTGTGGTAACAGTTATCCTTTTCATTACAACCATAATATCTATGTATATCTCAGAGGCCTGTTCCAATTGGAATGCCCTTAAAGGGGTGGCCATGATAACAAAGTCTGCATAACTAGAGAGCTCAAGTGCTGCTTCTTAGCCTTTAGTGCCTCACCCTTAACAGGTCACTGGCAAAGGGCAAGTCTAGTGCACTGTTTGCAAAAGCTGCTACCTAATGTTTCTACCTAATGCTCCTGCCTAAATGTTCCTACCTACTACTTCTATCTGCTGCTCCTGCCTAAATGTTCCTACCTACTACTTCTATCTGCTGCTCCTACCATTTTGCCAAAATGCATGATTAGCACACTGTGCTCACTACAGGAAATCTAGAGTTACAAAGAATGAGCTGCGTGAGTTAAATGTTGTCAAATGTTACATAAGACAAGGAGAGATTGTATATCTGTGCACAGAATGCCAGTAGTCCACATGTTAAGTGTGGCCAAACGAAAAGACAGCTACCTGGGTCAGAAGAGTGCAACTTGACAACCACTTAAGGCTTAAGTGCTGGCTCACTAAACAGATGTCACTAACCCTCCTGATATCCAGGCAGGTAGTACTGGTAATATACCTCCCTGGTTGTTGGCTGCCGTCCAACTACAACCATATATATATATATATATATATATATATATATATATATATACAACAAACTATTCATATCTTATTTTATTTATGAATATATGTAAAATCATTAAACGTGAGGGCAAAGAAGACTTACGATCTAATCCACCTATGTATCTGATGGTGATTTCACAGTGCCCCCACACAGCTGAGACTATTGGGTAGAGTTTCTTGCCTTTCAAACCTCGAAACGCTACACCCAAGTACTGGCCCTCAACCACAAATGCCAACGTACCCTCATCCATGTCAAGAACAACTGTGGAGGAGCAGATCATCAGAACAACAATAAAATGGTTAATAAAAGATGAGAGTAAAAACTGGATTCTGTATCTCATTTCTACAAACATCAACCTATCAAATTTACATTAGACAGTAACAGAGATATCAAGCATTGTGCTGCATGCATCATTTTAAGTTAATAATGGTAAAAAATATCAATACTGATTACTTGACAGATCAACTTTCATTTTAATTGTTTTTATCATCAACTCAACATGCACAACTGACATAACAGACTAACCAAAAAATTTGTCTGGTACAACAAATGTCTCATCGTTGTTTAATAGTGAAGGATATGTAATGCCGGAATTGCCTTGTTTAGCATTGTGATACAATTTATTGCGTCCTAAATCCCAGCCCCATGACTGGTCATTACTGCCCACCAAACTCTGCCAAGAGAAATATGTAATTAGAAAATACATGTATAATTAATGTATAATCATAATGAAGAACAAGTTATTACTATGCAAAAATTTCCATGGAAAATCAATTTCTTAAGAAATGTCAGCTATTCTTTTTGGATCTCTACACAACTTCTCCAAAAGAAGGAACAGAAAATGAACAGAAAAGTGGGCCAATGATATGATTTTTCTCACTAAGGCTCACTCATCTGTTCTTGATGCTGCCTTGCTAATGCAGGACAAGGCGAGTAAGTATATCAATAACTACTGATAACCTTAATTGAAGGTATACCATGCTACAAACAAGTTCAGCCAGCTGTATGGGGAACATTATAGTGAATACTGATGCATCAACAACCAGACTGACTAACCCAATTATGCATATCCATACAAAATTTGAAGTCAATATTCTTGATGCTTTTTAACAGAGGGATAAAGAAAGACGGATCATATCAACATTTTAGCTAACCTGTTAAAACTTTTTTCTGAAATTTCCTAGACAAAGTTTAAGGATGATAACCCCAATGTACATTCACATTAAATTTCATCTCAGTACAGCCAAGAGTTCTGGGATTATAACAACCTTGAGTCCATGACAATAAATGCTCATGTGAGATTAATCCTTTGCCTGCATATCAAAAAACTTGTTTGGTAAACAAAATTATTTCCTTATAAGTATTTTTAAAAGGACTATTAACATTCTACTGTGAACAGTCCAATCTTAATTGGTTATCATATGAAGCATTACTTCACTCATTATCACTTTTGCTTGAAAAACCTTTAGTTTTCATACTTGTTCACTGTTTCCCACATTAAATGGGTAGCATCAGGAACACTCTTCAGCTACCTCATACATGCTCCTCTTACTAACACACTTCTCCCTTACCTTATCATTCTTAATCTGATCAACTCTTTTGACACCACATAACGTCCTCAAACATTTCATTTCCATCACATCCACCCTCTTCCGTACCTTCTTTATATAAAGCCCAAACCCTGCATGCATAAAACACTTTCAAGACTTTCATTCCATAAAATATAACCATCTTTAACCTCACTGACCTCTCTTTCCACACAATCCTCAATGCATCCAGGACCTTTGTCCCCTCAGCTGCCCTATGATAACAGTAAAGGGCATGGGAGGAAAACTCATTCTGGCAACAATTAGCTTGAGCAATATATTTTATACTTGGCATAAAATAATATGATAAATTAGATAATGGAACTGTTTAACAGAATAAGGCATGGGAAGAAAACCCATTCTGGCAATAATCATCTTAAGACCCATAATATACTTGGCACAACAAAGAAATTACCACAGTAAGCAAAAAATTTCAGTACAATTCAGCTGCTATGTTTAAAAAGCCCAATTATTTGCAAGATTTTTAGGAGTCTGAAGATCCATGAATATCTTGGACTGACTTCAAGTGAGAGGAAGAACCTAATGAAATGTTGGGTTAAGCCAGGCTATTTGGAACAGTCATTTGTTGGATCCTATGCTGCGGAAATGCGGTCTCAATTCTCGACTATATATCCATTTTACTGTTTTCTTGTAATACTGCTAGCAGTATAGTATATGATCTGAAGACAGTTTTCCTGCCTGTGCTAAGAATATATATGAAATCAACATTAAACGTGGAATGAAAAAATGCTACTACAAAGAAAATTATATGATTTAGTACATCCTTACCTAGTGAAAAAAAAAAGTCCAAGAGAAAGAAATAGCCAGCATAACAAGGTTAGACATCAGAGAGCAATATCAGAGGGAAGTGCAACCAAATATCTATAACATATTCATACAGTAAGTCAGGTTTGCATTTTCCGGTAAAAGACTTCTGCAATCACTTCATAACTTTTATGCCACTAATTACTGACTGGTGGAATCATTTATGAATGAGTGAGTTCCACTAATATCATAATTACTCATAATTACAAAAAGTAAAGTCTGTCAGTGTTTCCACTGTGCCTGCAAGGACTTCCTAATCATTCAAAATCACTAGAAATAAAATGAGAACTATGCTAGTTACATTTCACAAGTTTGGGTAATTAGTATACAACTATGGCAATAATTAGTAAGGAAAAAAATTCCTTGTAAAAAACAATTATAGAAAAATATTAGTCAAGAAAGTATTCGGCTTTTTTTTTTTACCTTAGGCTATATATAATGATATGAGAAAACTCAACAAGTCTAAAACAAATTTCCAACATTATGACTAAATTTAAGGACACAAGCAATTGTGGAAAATATTATGGTCCCAATAAGAAAGTCCAAGAAAAAAAATTTCATCTGTGACAAAATTATGAAGCATCTACTTCATGACATACGTATTCAACATTCTTAAGTAATGGCTTGCAGTTCTAACTAACCTGATACCCTTGAGAGTGTAGTGGGGCTTCATCTGTAGCTACTCCAACTACTGCATGTGTACCACGTTGCCGGGTGGACCAGTGAATTTCCCATACATGTAGACCCCGGGTGTAACCAACTCTTCCTCGAATACAATCAGTACTCTGGGCTACAGGGTGCCGGTGGAACGTCAGTTTATCATCCTCCTAAAAGATAGTCATTATTATCATAACATTCTACATGAGCAGGGAAACGATTTATTAATGAATATCCCAAAATTCTACCATAATGCTCCGGGAATACACACTTTTGCTAAGCTGTAGGCATTAGTTACAGACAGTAAAGTTCTCTCCGAGGTCAGGCCTTAAATAAAATGTAAAGAACTTTTAAAAAGACACTAAAAAGTACTGAGGGGAAAATATTCGAAGAGTCTTGAAGGAAACGGAAAACCAGCCTTTTAAAATGAGGCAAGTTTAGGAAGGCACAAGGTAAAGATTTCTAGACCTTAAGGGAATGGGAAAGAAACAAAGATCACAAGGGCTTATCCTTGAATTGACAAAGGCTACTCGGTAGTAATGATATAGTAGCTTAGTAAGTATTACTGGTCTAGCTATTGGTATGGGAACACAACCATCCAGTTCTCAAGTACAAAAAATACATGTCTACAAGTGGGTAAAGTTTTGAGTTCAGATTAGCAGTTAACACAATGAATCGCTTTGAACTAAACTGTCACGTAAATAGGCAAGGTATGAACTTCCCCCGTTGGTTGAGAAAACAGTTTTGTACAAGAGATGTATGTAACATGAATACAGTTCCATGAGCATGAGTGATGCTGGATACCTTAGTTCCCCTTTCAAATTTATAATGACTCCTTGATGTATGGCTGTACAGTAGACTACCTATGTATGAATTTCACTATCCTTTCCCCTAGCTGTAACGTATACGACATAAATAAGAATATGCCTAAGGCATGA
>JAUUDZ010000036.1:101042-119651 GCA_032361705.1 Panulirus versicolor | reverse complement strand
ACGTCCTTTGTTCTCACCTTTTTCCATTCTGCACTCAGTCTCTCCTGGTACTTCCTCACACAAGTCTCCTTCCCAAGATCACTTACTCTCACCACTCTCTCCACCCCAACATTCTTTTCTGAAAACCTCTACAAATCTTCACCTTCATGACCCAAACCTTCAAAGCTTCTTTCATTTCATCCTTCCAACTCCCTCTTGGTTTCCCTTTTTTTCTTGTTCCCTCCATTTCTGACATGGACAGCAGAAGTTCTTTGCCAACCACTGGAGTTATGTTCTTGGGAAATCCTGCCATTGGGAAGGTATAGGGCACATGGGAAATAGGGTGGTTTGAGGGAGTGACCCTTACGATACATACCTCAAGTCCTATAATGAACAATTCATGGTTGAAAATAAGCACATTTTACTTAAAAAACAAGATAATTCTATGAAATTACAAAAATAAAGATGCACAAAATTGTGAAGTAATAACTGGATGGTAGTAAGTCCCTACAGATGCCATGCCTCCATACTCCCATGAACAGCCAGACAGTAATGACACATACATGCTTGCCCTAGCAACAGCATCAAGTTATAACACTCCTACCTCTCCCTTGAAATGATGGTCTGCCTAGCTGGGTCTTTAGCCTGAGGCCATATGATGCTGGCCCCAAGCATAGATAAAATTTTGGTAATACTATGGAAAACCATGGAGACAAGTTGATGCCGCAGTTATAAGAATGTTAAATATTATTCTATGCTCATGTACTCCAAACTAGCAAACTTAAGGTAGGCAAGGGATCTCTGTTTACCATCTATAATCATCTCTTCACCAAAGTCCAAACCATTTCAGCACACACCCATTAGCTCTCTCATACATACTCCTCTTACCACCACACCTCTCTCTCGCCCTATCATTTCTCATTCAATCAAACCTCCTTATACCACATCCTTATTTTAAATACATCACATCCACCCCTTTCATCATATTTTTGTCTGAGGCACACCCCTTCACATCCATACAGCACTGGCAGGACTACTATGCCATCAAATGTACCCTTCTTTTTCTTTTCCCTGAAAAATGGTGGCCTCTTTTCGTCAATATTTTTCAATAAACCAAGGGCATTTACCCCCTAAACCATTCTATGGCTCCCTTCAGTTCCCATTATTCCATTTCCTGCCATATATACTCCAAGATTTATATAAAAAAAAATCCACTTCCTCCAAGTTCTCTCCATTCAGGCTCACGCTCTTCACTGGTAAATCTAATAACACTGCTTTGATTCACATTAACTTTCAACTTTCTACTTTCACACACTTTCCCAAACAACATCAGTTTCTGCTGTTTTCCATTGGAAATTGCCACAAGCATGGTCTCATCAGCAAAAAACAACTGACCTCACAGCCCTCCTCAACAGAATGTATACTTGCTCCTCTCTTGAAGACCTGTGTATTCCCTCTAACTCACCACCCCGACCATAAACATATAAAATAGCCTTAGTGAAATTACACTTCCCTGCTAAAGATCAACCTTCACATGAAACATTTCACCCTCATCTCTTCCTATTTGCACATATGCCTTTCTCCTTTGATAAAAATTCTTCACTCCATGCAGTTTTCCCCTAAATCATATATTTGCAACACCTTCCAGAGCATATCTTATCAATTCAATCATATGCTTTCTCCTGATTCATTAGCACCACATACAAGTTTTAGAATTTTTTACATCACTCTTCAAAGCAAGCATCTGATCCACATATGCTCTATTACTCCTGAAGCCACATTATTCCTCCCCAATCTGAAACTCAGGCATGCCGTCACCCTCTCAATCGTCACTCAACAAACTTATACCTCTGTAACTGGAACATTCACTTTTGTCTCCCTTGCCTTTATACACTGGCACTATATGGCATTCTACTAATCCTTAGGCACCTATGAGCCACACATACACTGAAAATTCCAACTAACCAATCAATAACAAAGTCACCCTATTTTTAAAGAAATTCAATTCCTATCCACTGCAGCTGCACTTCAACTTCCACAACATTTTCACCAATCTCTCTTCACCCTATTTTTAAAGAAATTCAATTCCTATTCACTCCAGCCACACTTCAACTTGCACAACATTTTCAATCTCTCTTCACCAAAAACACTTTCCATAACTTCTTGAGCACTGCAGAAGCCCCAGAGAAAAAGGGAAACCTGGGGCAGGAAGGTGAACTAAAGTATATTATAAATAACTAATAAAAATTAATGATGAGCAGGTTTTTAAATTCACTTGACCTATAATCACAATTACTTCCGTGCAAGCTTAAGCAATGTTATATTACCACTGTGTAGAAAAACAATGCAACCATTTTATTTATAGCTGACCCCAAAGGTAATGTACAAGCATATGTTTTTGCTTCTTGCAGTTTCCATATATAATAAATGATAGCGCTTTATCTACTGAATAGAACAAGTTATACTGTTCCACCCATAAACTGATATCTGAGATTTTTTTTTTTTTTTGACCTTTGACTAAAAGGCAATAAGCTGAGTGATATTGTTCCCCATTCTATACAAACTGTAGATGTAATTTTTCTAGTGCCAGTGATACATTTAGTGTAACTATGAGATATTAGGTCTGTACTTTCACATAATACTGAGAATGTGTAGAAAAAATATTCTTATTTTCTGCACTTTAGAACATTTAGTATCAATGATAGTCTGAAAAGTTAATTCTTAAAACTTTATGTAGTTATCTTCACACTCATGTTCATGTTGGTGCTAACAGAACTGCAAAAAAAAATTTTACCACTGAGGCTAAAGACTTTCAACTATGAACTAAACTATACCTGAACTCTGGCAGCATCTTAAAAAATACCATAATACTCTAAATAGCTATGGTTACCTGAGGCTTTGGGTTTCACAAGTGGGTGTTGGGTGCTGTGTTGGAGGAGTTGGACTTGTCTGCTTCATCTACTGAGGCAGGGGAGGAGACAACAGGCTGGGTAATAGCAGGGGCATCCTTCCTTGGAGGCATCCGCTCATTCATCGCATCTAGACCCTTAGCCTCCGCAAAGGATGTTATCTTGTGGTTGGGTGAGAAGCCCGCCATTGCTGTGGATATTTTTTATCAATGTTCTCAATTCTGAATCAATAAAGATTCTTTCAATTACAAAAGTAAAGTTACCCACAATATTGCACTGCATTACTGACAACATATGTAAAAACATAAAGATGATTCTTTATTGTTTAGTCTTTGGAAATAAAGAATTCTTCACCTGCAATAAAAATACATTTCAGACTTCAGATACCTAAAACAATATTAATCAAGACTTTAGCTAACCAGCGTGGTTTCCTAAACCCATAACCATGGCGAACCAGGCAGCTACCAGTGTCACTCACTCATCCATAAATGTTTGCAAACTAATCTATGATGTTATTGTCAGATGTATCCTGTATCTTTAGCATACAATGATGGTAATAAAATCAATAACATTATGCTTACTAAACACAACTGATGACTGAATGGATTTACTGTGAATCTTCAAAGCCCATGACAATATATTTGTCAAACTTGGCATAGGACACAGGATACTTTGTAATACCTCATGGGCAACCTCCAAGCCACTACACACACATATATTACTCAAAAAGAGAGGTAAACTTCTCACATATCACTTAAACTATCACAAAAAACAAAAGGTGAATAAATGGAGTTTTTGACAATTTTCAAATGCTCTAACAATGTATTCATCACTAGTTCAATCATGTAATTGTTTTGCATGCTGAAAGCATCATTATCATTTTGTCAAAGAGTTAATCTTCAAAATTCTCAAAGTAATTACTCGATAAGCACTAAACAACTGTATCACCCTAACCCAATCTTAAACTCAACTCCACCAGGCTTACACCCATCTGAAATTATATTTTCCATATATGTAGGAATCACAGTTTCACATGAGTTCTACACGTCACTTCTCTCTCTTACATTAAAAACAATTAATGAACATATTACATAACCATCATGCACAAGATGCAACTTTCACACAGAAGACACTGAAAACCTACTCCTCAAATATCCTCTACTCATCCCATAAAGACAAACACACATCACCATACTTCTTGACATGTGGTCCAGCCAAGTAAACATGGTGCCTCAGAAGTACCATAAAGGTCCTGGGGCATGAAAGTAAGGTGTGTGTGACTCTAATTAATCACCTATTCATACAGCACCAGAAGATAGTTCAAGTGGGACCACATCTCTTGAACTTTCTAAAAACAATAAGAAGCCTTCTAAACATCTGTAGACTACCCACAATCAGTTTTAGCAATCAGTCTTTTCCAACCAATCACCACCCCTACACTGAAACTAAACTTCTTTACATTCTTCTTAACCAGCTTCTTGTCTTTAGGTCACCTGTGGACAAATCTGTAACTCTCAGCATCTCTCTGAAGCTGAACTCAATTCATATACTGTTGCAAATGCTTTTTTTTCCTGGATTCTCTCAATTAGATCTTTGTGCTTCTTTGAGTGCGGTGACCAGCTGAGAGACAAAACCCAGTTTTGGTCATGTTACCAAACATTTTCTTGTCCATATACTCATATGCACTTCAACTGAATATCTGCCACCAAGCAATTTTCCACTTTCATAATTCTCGTGATATGGGGCTCTGGTGACAATTTAGCCACAATGTCAACTACTAAGTCTCTCTAACATAGATTCCTGCAAATTATTTCCAACTCAATAATAATCACATCAATACTTTTCATGGTCTTATCCCCCTTACCTAGTACTTACCCAGATTAAATTTCATCAACCATTTATCAGGCCAACTTCTGAGTTTGTCGAGGTCCTCATACAAAATGATACAATCATCATTATTCTTTACTTTCATGACTGGGGTACTGTCTGCAAACATAGTCAGGTAAGAGTTCAGTCTTTTTGTAAGTCACATACATGCACCAAGAACAATGGGCCCAAAAACAAGCCCTACAGCACTCCACTAATGACCCTAGCCAACTCTGAGAATGCTCCTCTAACTTGCATTCTTTGCACTACAGTGGTCTTCAATCCACTGAGTTTACATTTTTATTTCTTCCTGTAAATCTAGCTTCTTCATCAAGATCTGAGGAAAGTTGTCATAAGCTTTCCAGCAACCCATAAATGCAGTCTAACCAGCCATCCCTTTGACTTGCAACATAGGTCACCATGTCCTATAAGAGATTTGTAATGCATACCATCTTTCCCTGGATCCATGTGGTCTCTCAGTTATGTACCCTCTCCTTTGCATATAGCCATCCATTTGCTTTCTTATTCTCTTTTCCAGTGTTTTACAGACCTCACTTATTTATAAAGACTGGCGAGTAGTTCAGTGAGATTTTAAAAAAGATTGGCCAGTAAATATGAGATCATCTCATCACCTTTCTTACACACAACATCTGCCCCCTCCTACATCTTTGGAACTACAACTTCCTCCAGTGACCAAATAAAAAAAAAATTTTGGAAGTACCTATGAAGTGCCTCTGGATATTCCTTCATTACATATTAAGATACTTAATCCAGACTATGAACTTTATATTTGTCGAAGTTATTTTATTGACCTGATTACATTACTTTCATCAATTTCTATACCTTCTAAGACATCCCTATCCCACCTTGCTAATGTTGGGGCAGCAGTTAACCCCACTGTGATAACTTTTTTACCTATCATTCCACTGCACATAATTCCTCTTCATTCTAGAGTTTTTCACTCCCAAGTCCCTTAACCTGAATAACTATTCTTTAACTAATGATTTTCACCCAATGAATTTATAGAAAAGTTCTGGAATGAAGAAGAGTATTGGATAGTGGGGACAGTGTTTGGGCATGGATTGTTCATAGCAGAAGTTATTTCATTATTTATCTTAGTTTACTGACTTTATGATTTGCTTTGGAACCTATGCACCCATTAACCACATTGTTTACATTTACATAATTCTCAACAACATATAATTTCAATGAACAAACAGTATCTCACTGTTCTTGGTGCATGTATGTGACTTACAAAAAGACTGAACTCTTACCTGACTAAGTTTGCAGACAGTACCACAGTCACGTATAAATTTCTTTGCTTACAAACTCAGCCCAATTGTAACAAGGGTTTCAACTGCTCTCATAGCAATGGATTACATGACTGACAGATTTCCAAAAGCAAAACCTCATCACTAAGTGGGGACACCATGGCACTCTTTAACTGTCCTACGTTCACTTCATATGCAAAAAAAAGTCATCAATCCTGCACTAATCTCACACAGATAAACACATCTTTCTTGAACTTTGTTCCATCCATTAGGTACATGAAGTCCAGAATTCACTGACGAAGATGTTCACCCTGTAATGACCAAGTCTATGATATTTAAAACAAAGAAATCGCATACCCAATCTAAAGAGGCTGGTCCCAATGATACAAACAATATTTACATATCCTGCACTATGAAGGTGCCTACCCCGCTGAAATGCAAAATGTTCAACCTCCCTAAGATTCAGCTTAACTACTATAACCAGTCACAAAGCTCTTCATTAAAAATTTTCAAGTAAATTTTCAGGTTTGAACAGCTATTTCTTGACAGTTGTTCAGCATCAATAGTTCATGCTGTACATAATATTATTATGCCAGTAATCTTGATAAGCTTTGTAATATCTGCAAGTCTAATCGGTGCCTGAATGCATTTAGCACTGATAGTAATGTTACTCAAATTTCTCACTTTTTCTGTATATATGAAGTACAGTATTTTTGCAATCAGAAATGCCTGATTTTTAACTGACTGGCAATGACTCAAAGAAAATCTATTACATTAACTACGCAATTCTATCGCCAAACTTACCATTTTTCAGTGACGCTTTTCCTCCTGACAAGGCTCCAAGCGGTAAAGCACCAGTAGGGGTCAAACCCTTCAGCTGCAGTACACTCTCACTCTCCTCTCTGAAAGAAGCAACAAGGTTACACTAAGAGGTGGATAAAAAGATGGAAACTAAGTGAAGGTAAAAGAAATGAGAGCAGCAATGAAATAAGCCAAATTGATGTCAAACAAAATACGTTTAAGAATAAAAATTGGAGAATAAAATTAATTTTTTGGGGAAAAAGTGACATGTTGAAGAGAATGGAAGAAAATGCGCTGAGGACAAGTTGGAAACCATAAGCTAATCTCTTGTTTTTTACTTTGTTCATTTATGTTGGGTACCTGTACCCATGAGTACCTACAAGGCAATTTTACTAAGATGGCAGGGCTGGTATGAAACCCTCAATGTATGTCCTGCTTCATTAATAAGACTATTCCTCTTTGCTTTTACAGAGCTGTATATTCTTGGTTCATCTGTGACTGATTTCAACATGTGAAATTTTCTTTTTAATTTTTCTGCAGTTGTTCCTTACATGTATCCTATTTCTTGTGGTAATACATTAATTTATGGACTCCTGCAGCGTAGCGGTTAGTGTTCCTGACTGTGAAGCATTCACGGGCTGCCCAGGGTTGAGCACATAGGTTCGAATCCTGATTCTGGCTGTCAGTCCACAGTCAACCCAGCTGTTCATCCACACCTAGGGGTTGGCCAGTAAAATGGATACCTAGCTTAGACTAGGGTATATATATATATATATATATAGTGTTAATGGGATGGTCTTGATTAGGGCCTCAGCTGCCTGTGCCACCTAAGCTAACATAAAAAAAGAATAGCAGTTTTTCCAGCTTTCTTCCACAGCATTCATATAATTCACCCTGTTACATTTTTGGTATGTTCCATGATATTCTGGCACATGTAATGACTATGTATCTTCCTTGTTGAGATGCTTTCAGGTTCAATATATATATTACGTAACACCTTCAATTAGTTGCCATGCATGGATCATCACATATCAGTACCTTTTTCTTCTTTCTAGGCTACAGGGTTCCAGTCTCTTCAGCCTTTCATGGTAGTTCATGTGTTTGTTACATCCCTACAATTTTGCTCTGGAAGTGCCTCTGAATTCACTGTAACATGTTCCATCAGCTACCATATGACACAACAGTATTCAACTTTGTTTCATTCTCATCAACAGTTCACTGTCTCTTCTGAAAGTTATCAATATAATATCATTCATTTCTTGGTTTGAGGTGCTTAATGTGTTCTCTGAATTCTACTATTTCATTTATGATTACATCCAGATCTTTTACATATTCATCACTTTTTATAGCTTTCTCTGTTGAACCTTTATTCTGGGTCACTGATGCATGCTTCTTCTTCTGTAACTTATTTGCTCTAATTCATCTATGTTAAATTCAATTGGGTTCACTGCTTCCCATTCGTATGTCATGTCTAAGTCTTTTTATGTTTTAATTAACTTTTGATCCAATCATTTTCATTACTATGGTGTCATGAGCAAACCTCCTTACTATGCTTTCTTTCGCTTCACTGTCAATGTCTAATATTATTATTAAAAAAAAAGGGTATTAAGGCCAATTCTTTTACTTGTGGTACCCCAAACAGAAAACCTCAGACATGATTCTATTTGTTCCACTGAAATGATGGCATGTCTTGCTTAACAAACAAGATTACTCTTCTTTCCTGTTCAACATTTATTAATCATGGGTTCATCCAGGAGATTTCAACCACATGTCAAGTATCCTCTTGAATGTTTCTGTAGCTGTTCCTTGCATGTTTTTTCTCCTGGTAGTACACGAAATAGCCATGGAACTTCTTTGTTGGGCTCTTATATAATTTTGTTTGATTCATTTTTGAAATATTTCAGTGTTCCTGCAGACTTAAAACTGTACTTTCCTTGCTGAGAGACGTCCAGATTCATTATATATTCCTTCACACTTTCAATCTGTTACCACCCACAAATTATCACATATCTTCTCTTCTTTCTAGGCTACAAAGTTCCCATTCTTTTAGCCCCTTACAATAATTCATGTATTCCATCCCCTTGATTTTACACGTGGAATGCTTCTGAAATCTTTTTGTTAGTGAATTGCTTCTGAATTCTAATTCATTTACTTCTGCTTGTTCTGTTGGTGACCATACGACTCGGCAGTAGTCACTATTGCTTCTTATGTATACAAGAAACATTTTCATCAACAGTTTTCAGTTTCCTATTAGAAAAGTTCTTAATATCATACCAATCTTTGCTTGGTTTGAAAGTTCTACCTTCTCAACACCCACATGTTTTACATTTGTTTCATTTTCTACTGCTTTCTCTCTTTGGCCTTTATATGGAGACACTGACATTTTCTTATATGTTCTATAATTTATTTTTGAGAGAGAGACAGAGAGAAAGTCATCTAAATTACAATAAATGCTTTCTGTATATGGGAAAAAATCACATACTATTTTGAAAGCTACATGCTTTGAGTGACTGCTATGTCACCAGCAACAAAGAAATCCCTGCTCCTAATCATGCCTGGACTTTTGTTAGACATCATTTGATCAGTTGAAAAAAAAAAAAAATACTTTTGTCTCAGCACACCCCTAGTCCTGCAGTGAGCTACATAACATGTAATATTCTATAGATCTTGGCAAATCTAAGACATTAACGAATACAAGCATTAATCTTTTTAACATATCTCTAATAAAACAAATCAGGAACAATGCTATGTTTTACTCACCTTAAAACTGAGAATACACGAGCCATTTTGCCAATGGCACGAATCTTGTTTCGGATCACCTCCTTCCGCATGGCTCCTTTTTCTGTTGATCAGTAGGGTTAGACATAAGTATTACAGTAAATATACCTTTGCATTTTTCAGTAATTCCCCAAGCAAACATAATGAACTGCCACCCAATTAAAGCTCAAACTTCAAGAACTAATGAAGGTAAAATTTCTGACCCTGAAATATGTTCAAGCCCTCATGAGGTAGTAAAGCCTCATATCAAAAGAATGGCATCTGAAAACTGAGTATTAAAAACAGTTACATCAATATTACAATATGCACAACTTATCAAATGAAATGTAAATTAAATACACAATTATATTCACATTATTATCCCAGATGACTGGATTATTGCAATCTTTTTCCATTAACCTGTTATAAAGTGATGGTCAGACCATCATAACGATGTAACATATACTGACAACATTCCTAGCAAGACAACACATACAGGTGAACGTCCCACACAGTATTCTGGCATTACATATCAGTCAATGCCACAGATTCAATCTAAGTGATAATAATGACACAACTGGAGGAGATTTCTTTCATCAGAGCTGAACATTCAAACCAGATAAGAGAAATCTCCTCTATAAATGATAGGTCATCAAGAACCTATCAGATAAAGCCAAGAACAGCAGAATTTATAGGTCCTAGAGTGCAGTTTCATCTATGGCTAAGTTTCCCAGTACTATGATCAGCTACTCAAGAGCCTCATGTAGCACTAAAACAAAGACCCATTTTCTTGGTGTTGTACATGAGAAAAGGAGTCTTTATGAAATTTCTGTGTAAGGCTCTTCTAGTATATCCCTCTCCCTAGCAAGACTTTGGCAGCATTGGTTTTTACACAACTTACTCATTTCTTCCATCAAGAGGAATAAAACATTTAGTTTTTCCACTTACACTGAAATGCCATACAGGAAATCAATAACTAAGTTTGCTCTTGACACAAAATTGTCCATCTAAATGCATGACTTTTTAATCACAAAGCAAAGACACAAGCATATTCTAGCTCTACTATTATTGTTACCTTCAATAATAATTTTTGGTTTGGGACTGCCAGCCATAAGTGACCTACATATGGATGTTACTCTCAACAGCTCAGCCACTCACAGCTAGCCATTTCACCTACACCACTAAATTTGAAAAGCATCATTTGTAACCACACAACTTCAAGCACAAACTTAGCTCTGAACATAGCACGACCTGCATTGCTGGTTAGCTGATGTGATTAGCATTCAAACTCTCAATTCTAATGACAATTAATCTGGTAGCCTCTTTGTTATTTTAGGATAAAAATACCTATTGGAGTCAGTCATGAAGGAAAGTAGTCACTGAAAAGAAAATGTGAAAAGAATGTACCAAACATGCATGAAAAATAAAAAGAAAATGTTATCAAAGCACTTCAGACAGGCATGCAATCTCCTTACTTGGCTCCATGCCTGGTGCTTGACTTACCCGGCACAATTAGCACTGTTGTTGCTTGCAATGTTTGCCACAACAGTATCAACAAGTATTAAGGTCCAAGAAGATAAGCAGGATTTTGTTGGATTTTATGTGCACGCAAGCCACAGGAAATGGAAAGAAAAAGGAAATACTAGATAAAAAAGATACTGGAGACAATACGAATGAAATTAACAATAAACCCAAGATATTACTGGTATAGAGACCATAGTGCTGCACGACCAAGATCATCATTCTGAAGCCTCATTTGAGATAAGTATCAACTTTTACTTAAATTCCGAGCACTGACTAGTCATTTTAGTCTTAAAGTACTCCTGGCTCACATATCTGCCCAGATTTTTGTTTTATCTTTTTTCCTAATTAATAGCATCCAATCATTTACTTATCACCTGAAGCTTCATAATTTATGGCCAAAACTGCAATGGTATAACTGTGCTTCATCCCCCTAAGGACAAGTCCAAAGAAAAAGTAAGAACCTGACAATCAGCCATTTCCAGTCAGCATGCATCAGTCATTCCATACAAGCACCCAATGACCTCAAGGATCTAAATAGTCAAATTCCCCATACAGGCAAGACATGGCATCTAGCTGTAACATAAACAACAATCTCAGGCGTTGTATAATATGGACTAATTTTGTATCTACAATAAAATTAGCCTTATCAACTTGCTACCTAAAGATAGCTGTTGTTTATGATACAAGTAGTCAAAGAACAGGACATGACTCCAATGGATCTTTTTAAGAGACATATTTTAAAGATATATATTTTACAGGCCAAAAGAAATGGCTGTATGTCATGAAAACTGGCCTGATATATTCACCTTAATTACTCCCCTACACAAGCTGCCCAATACAATGGATAGGTCAGTCAATGGGATAGACAAGTCTTGTGAGAAGCAGAGAAACTTCTGAAAACAGTTTCAAGTGTTTCATCATTAAGAAGCTTTGCTGGTTTGTTTGATAATAAACCTTCCAAAAGAGAATCACTAGCAACCAGCCTTCAGGAGAATAGCACTGACACAAACCTTTATCCCACTGATTGATATGAACCAGCCGGCAGGAGTGGAATAATCACTGCTGAGCTCAAATTTTTGTGAGGTTCTAGGTATTACAGTAAACAATAACGTAATTAGGTATTCAGTTTTGAGTCATTTCAAACTACAAGATAGACATACAACTACAATAATGAGTTCCTAATGAGGAATTCCTTGGCTTAACAGATGTTTACTGTGCTATTTTTAAGCATCTAAATGTTTCCAACAATATTAGTTTACTAATACACTAAAAATACTGTTGTTGAAATCTAAGATCTTTGGTGCAAATAGTTACACCTGTGAAAGTGAAGAAATTTTATATAAATGCTTAATTTTACTTTGGGAAGTGAGTGCAGCAGTAAGTGTGGGGAGGAGTTGGTGGTGTAGGCCGGGCTGAAGCCCAGGGCCAGGCACATGATCACCAGTACATCACACAGTGTACAGCAGTGCTGGCACAGTAGGGCAGGTCCCACCCAACTTGCCACTATCAAATACTAAGGTACATCTAGCTAGTTTCTCCTTGACTATGCTGGCCTGTACATAAACTACTTTGTCACATAAGACAACACTTTGACAAAGACAAACTGATGGGATTTAAAAGCTCCAAGTCAACTTTTGTAGCAGCAATTATCAATTCTTATGAAATACAGGACATTGATAATATGGAACAAGACAAATTTAAACTAACTACTGTAACAGGCCACATAGTACTTTCTACAGTGATACTACAGCCTTTGGACACTAATATGAAGTCTTACCATCTTCCCCTTCACCATTCACGAGAACAAAAAGAAAGTAGAAAAGACTGGTAAACACTTAGGACATTAAAATGTGAAGAGTTCCATAATCTGCCATCATGAAGCCACAATCATGAGGTTAAACAATAAGATAACTGTGCCAATACTGCTAACACAGCAGGCTTATTGGGTCGCCACCATTGATGGGAACTAATATGGCAGTCTCAAATAATAAAAATCAAAATTAGTAATTCAGAATATACACAAATCTATGAAAAAGATTTAATTAGAGAGCATATTTGTCAACAACTGCAGATCGTTTCTTCCACCTAGGATAAAGGGTACAT
Organism: Panulirus versicolor; assembly: GCA_032361705.1. Lineage (NCBI taxonomy): Eukaryota > Metazoa > Arthropoda > Malacostraca > Decapoda > Palinuridae > Panulirus > Panulirus versicolor. Next base: position 106,441 of record JAUUDZ010000036.1, on the reverse strand, counting down.
GCAAAAGTTGGAAGCAATATTAACCACTGTCTTGTAAGAGATGCAGTGGATATGAAGAATGGAAAGTCAGACGTGTGTATATACAAAACTTTACTACCAATAATCCAACTGCATGAGACTACAGCTTTTTATCATTTTAACTATCTTAATATCATGCAAAACTATCCAGTGAAAAAAATTATAGAAAAATTTTGTTAATACATATCTATGCACAATAAGCAAAATTATCATCTTAAAACATCTGGTGGAAATTATAGCTTTCAAGATTCATCCTTATTAACATTTGCTGATATCACTCAGCATAAACTTTTGTAAATGTTTAAGTTTCACAGTGTTATGAATAATTTGTTTATCCTACATAATATCTAAAAAGTAAGGCAATAAAATGCACAGTTATGCAAACAGGAAGACTTTATGTATAATGCCAATATTCCAGGATGGGAATATACTCTGCTTTTCATAATCTCATTGTACAGTTTTTGGAAGCAGTTTATCTACCGACTATTTTAAAAAAAAAATCAAAATTACTGCTGAATTTAATTCTAACTCATTAATCATTAACAAATAACACACCTCACATACACACAAAAAAAGACAAGCATGCACGTACATAAAGGCACACAATGACATATACATACACACTCACACACACACACATACTAACACAAAACTGTATACATAAATAAAGCTGTATAACAAAGAATGTTAAAGAGATGGGGTCCCATAAACGTAAAACTCCTTCCTTGTGCAGTATAGGTAATTACATACAATACAGACTGGAATAAAATGAATGAGGCAATAGTAAATGCAAACAACACACGTGTTTAAAAAGTTGTATGGTAGTAGAGGTTCAAGAGATGGGACGATGGGACCCCATGAGTGAAAAACTCCTTCCTATACAGTATAATAAGTATTTACACACACACACACACACACACACACACAGATAATCAGAAAGCTAATGGAAGAATATTTGCAAAGAGAAATAACATCAGTGAGAGAAAACATGGAAAGGAGGGCGTGTAACAAATCTCTCAGACTTTCACGAGAGTTAAGTCTGCTTTGAACAAAGGAGAGGGATGGATGGTTTGTGTTCCTGGACTGCAAGAAAGTGTCTAACAATGTACAACATGGGATGTCAGTCAAGAAGCTGGATCTTAAGCAGAAACAAGGGGGAAACTACTTCAATGGACGTAAAAGTTAGTGGAAGAGGCAAAATAAGACACATCTGAGGAGCCGACTCAAAATGGGTTGAGGTTACCAGTAGTCTTACAGAGTTCAGTCCTGGGACCACTGCTCTGCTTCATGTAAATAATTTGCCAAAAGGACTGGACACATACCTGCATATGTTTGTGTATGATGAGAATGAGAGGGAAGTACAGAATGATAAGGATTACATAAACCTAAAAGGGGTCCTAGACATACTCCCAAGCTAGTCTGAAAACGACTTGCTATTCAACCTAAGCAAACATAAACTAATGATGATGGGATATAAAAGGCCTTGATATGAGTAATCATGTATCAGGAAATAAGCTGCAGGAACCTGTGTGAGAAAAGGGCTTGGTATTAAGACATAGAACCCAATCTGTCCACAAAGCTCAATCTTAAGAGATGTGTGAAGGAAACAATGAGTATGTTGGCATATATTAGAAATGCTTTTAAGTATATGGAAAAGGAAATTCAGCGTACTAGTCACATCACATATTCGGACAAAATTGCCTTTTCGGTCTTCTTTGGTGCAAAAGTTAATACTGTTGACCATGAGTCACATATGTCCCCATCCAAGTTCAAATCATGGGTGTGGCAGTTAAGCCTCCATCCAACCCAGTTGTTCATCCTCCTCTCAGGGTTGATCAATAAACTGGTGTTTGGCTTAGACTATGTCTGTATATATGTGATCAATAAATTGGTACTTGGCTAGACTATGTCTATATATATGTATATAAGTGTGTGTGTATGTGGAGGGAGTGTTACACCTGTGGGGTCCCAATGCTTGAACATTCTCTGCTTTAATACAACTTCTTAAAATTAAGTATGCTGTCAGCATTGTCTTCAGTCATTTTATTCCATTCATCCACCACTCTTATACATTAAAAGTACTTCTTTACATCTTTTTTAACAAATTTCTTGCTTAATTTCATGGTATGTTCTTTGGTTGCTCCATCCCTACATCTCACTAAGAAGTGTTCACCGTCCACATCATTGATTTGTTTTAAACACTTAAGGGCTGTGATGACATCCCCCCTCCCTCTTCTCTCTTCCAAGATGGGCAAATTTAAAGCCTCTATCCTTTACCCATAACTTAGCTTTCTTAATTCTGGTAATATCTTTGTTGTCCTCTTTTGAACCTTCTCTATTAGCTAAGTGTGTTTCTTTTGGTTCAGTGGCCATACTTGAGAAGCACATTCTAGTTTATCCTTATGTAGGCTACGAACAGCTCACTAAATATATTTTTATCCACATTCTTGTAAGCTATTCTGACCTTTGCCAGAATGCAGTTTGCCTCCTTAACTATTCCCCTTCTGTAGGACTCTGGTGACAGGTTAGGAATGATGTCTAATCCAAAATCTTTCACAGACATAGAATCCTGAAGGTCACTTCCTGCTAGAAATAATATCGTTGAGACCTTCTTTCACTTTGTTTCATCCTCATTACTTTATAATTGCTAAGGATGATTTATATCAACCATGTATCAGACCAACCTTGAAATATGTTTAGGTTCTCTTGTATGTTAATACAATTCTCCTTGCTTTTCTTTTCCCTCAAGACCTTTGCATCATCTGCAATTATATTCAGGTTGGAGTCCATACCTTCAGGCAAGTCATTTGCATAAATCAAGAAGAGTACTGGTCCCACAATGGAATCCTGCTGCACTCCATTGATCAGCTCAACCCATCAAGTGAAGGCTCTTCTGACGTGTCCTTTTTACCCTTCCACTGAGATATTCTTCTATCCATTGAAGAAGTCTCCCCAGTGATTCCTGCCTGGTGATCCAGCTTCTTAATTAGCTTCCCATGTGGCATTGTCAATTGCTTTCTGACATCCAGATACAAACAATCCACCCAGCCTTCCCTTTCATTCAAGACAGAGCTCACTATCTCATAATATAAATCTAAAAAATTTGTTATGCATGACTTTCCCAAGAATCATCTTGCCTTTCACATAAATGATTTCTCCCCTGTAGGCAGTCATCTATTTGCCTTTTAATTATCTTTTCAAAAATCTTACAAACCACTTTCGTCAGTGTAAGAGGCCTGCAGTTCAGTGCCTGTTTCTGATCTCATTTCTTAGAAACAGGTATGAAATTTGCCTTTTTCCATTCCCCTGGCACTGTGTCATTCTCCAGTAACATCTTGAACATTATTTCAAGAAGTTTATCTGGCATATCTGCATGCATTTTTAATACATATGGTGAAAAATCATCAGGACCATGAACCTTCTATGAGGTTGAGACTTCATAGTATTCTGTTAATTTTTTTTCTTGGTGAATGAGTGTTTTCTAAAACCTCCTCCCCATTCCATCTCACTGAAGTTGGGGGCAATAGTGTCTTCCACTGAGAAAACACTTTTGAACTTAAGAAATTCCTCACAAAACCCTGCATCATCATCAACAATTTTTCCCTCTGAATCCCTCATCCTGCTTTTTGACATCTTTATTAAACTATTCCTTAATTTTTCTTACCATTCCCTCTGTATCTAAGACTAGAGGTATCCATGTCCTATAACTCCTTCACTGTAAATTTTACTAAACCTTTCACCATAAAACCATGGTTTCTGGCTGCTGAACTCCACTTATCAATCTCTTACCAAAGATTCTTGATGTTGTGCAGTTTTCTTCCAGTGTCCTCATTCACCACAAAGACAAACTTGAGCATTACATGATCACTTTTTTCAGTGTATCATACATAATATTCTAGATATCTAGGATAATGAGTATATCTAGGAATGATGGTGCATCAGTCACTCTCATCATATGTTGGTATATGTTGGTATAAGAAAAATTCCTGTAAACACTCTTAAAACCTGTCTCCAAGAGTTCCATGACACCATAAGAACCTAAAGTTCCCCAGAGTAACATTATAATCGAAATCCCCCATTAACAGTACACAAACATTTCTGCAGTCCCCTCATTTCATTTGGCATCTCCTGTTTTTTTTGTCTTCTGACTGTATTCTTCGCTTTTATCCCTATCTTCCTTTAATCTATCACATTTCATGAATGTTGCACCAAATTCCATCTTGCCTGTAACTTTCTTAGCTTTCCTAAGTACATCCTGACTAGATGACTCAAAGTCAAATGTAACCATAACTGGTCAACCTCTTGCATCTTGATTACCACCACCAACTGTTCTCCTTTGTCACCAAAACTGCATCTGGCAATTCTACAGCCTCTAGAATCTTTTAATGAACATCTCTTCTTTCTTTCCCCAATCTTCCTTATCTAGTGCATGATCTTTCAATCTATAAATAATCATCAGTGATTTAAGTCTGTCAACCTCTTGCTTTAATCTTTCTAATTCTGGTGCAAACCAATTTTCTGCTAGATCCTTCAATGGTGAACTCTTAACCTCTATGTCTCTGACTCTCTTCTAGCAAACAAGCACTGGTCTTGTATGCTATGTACTTTTTTAAAGTTTTCATTAATTAGGCCACAGACTTCCTTGACTGGTACATTGCTAATGCTGCATATCATTTTTTCTAGTCTCCCTTAACTTCCTGTATACCTCTGTTTATATCACCAAGGTGATACAAACAGTAAATTTTACACTGTGTCTGCTGATCAGCTACTGACATTGCTCCTTCTACACCTCCCTGTTAACTATTGTAAAGAGACTGTGTGTGTTTTCATCATTTCCTCTAATTCACAGCAGCTGAAATTGCTCCTTTTGCACTAACTTGCCCAATATTCACAACAGATTCCTTATCTGTTTTAAGTCCTTTCCTCTAACTGACAGTGTCTGGGACAACTATAACACCATAACACACACACACACACACACACACACACACACACATATATATATATATATATATATATATATATTAATTATTTTCATTTATTATACTTTGTTGCCGTCTCCCGCGTTAGCGAGGCAGCGCAAGGAAACAGATGAAAGAATGGCCCAACCCACCCACATACACATGTATATATATACACATCCACACACGCACAGCACATATACATACCTATACATTTCAACGTATACATACATATACATACACAGACATATACATATATACACAAGAACATAATTCATATTTGCTGCTTTTATTCATTCCCGTCACCCCACCACACATGAAATGACAACCCCTCCCCCCGCATATGCGAAAGGTAGCGCTAGGAAAAGACACCAAAAGGCACATTCATTCACACTCAGTCTCTAGCTGTCACAGATAATG
>JAUUDZ010000036.1:53918-68288 GCA_032361705.1 Panulirus versicolor | reverse complement strand
CACATCCAGGCCCCACAGACCTTTCCATGGTTTACCCCAGACGTTTCACATGCCCTGGTTCAATCCATTGACAGCACGTCAACCCTGGTATACCACATCCTTCCAGTTCACTCTATTCCTTGCATGCCTTTCACCCTCCTGCAGGAAACAGCAATCATGTATAACAAAATATGTGTATGTGTGTGTGTGTGTGTGTGTGTGCAATGGTGAACCTTGCCTTGAGAGCACCTTCATGTTCATGGTATCTCCTGCACCAAGTAAGTATCCCTAAGGATAGGGGAGACAGAATACTTCCCATGACTCAAAGGGGTGGGAGTGGGGGTTGGTAATCCTCTCCTCCAGTTTTACTGTTCCTAAAGAAGGATGAGAGAAGGGGGCCAAGTGATGTGTTTTCCCTCTAAGGCTCGGTCATCTGTTCTTGAATGCTATCTCACTAATGTGGGAAACGGTGAATACGGAAATAGTTAGGTCATCTATATAGTTACAGTGGCAGCTTTTGATTTGCAATCATCGAACTTTGAGTGTGGGTGTTTGGGTTTAATATTACTGGTGCAGCAGTAGGCTGGGCCACAAAACACTTTTTTTCAAGGATTATTAGGTCAAGTGAGGTCACAAGCTGTCATCTGCCGCCCAGTAAAGGCGTCATCATTAAGGTGACCTTTATGGGGTCCTTCAGCTTTTACATGTGTCTTTCATATCATAATGGGAAAAAGAAAATATGAACTTTTTTATACACATCATGACCAGATTTTTGTAAGTCACATAGCATATAAGGGTTAGACACTTATTTCTTATTTCTTTTAATCATGTGATAACCGAACAAGGCTTACTTCTATCAAACATTTGGCACGAGAAATGTGGAGATGGTTGATATTCTAAACACTTGGGAAAGCTTCTGAATATCATACCTTACTCTGCTAAATGGAAGATGGCAACCACTGATATAGATACAAAAAAAATTGCAGGTCACACTAATAACAAAAATTTTTCAATAATAACCTTGGCTGCTGTGGGAGAGTGGAGGCAGATTGGGCAAGATGGTGCTTCAGAGACATGGAGTCTCACCTCTTCCACAAACTTCCAGTCAACAAGCAGGTCTTGGTTGGCAGCATATATGGAATAATCTTCCCGATCATCTACCACAAACTGACAACTGCCAAGGAACAATGTATGTACGTGATTCAACATTTAAGGGAAAATAATCATGAGCTGTGGGCTAAATTCATGGGAGGGAAAAAAAAGGAAGTGGACCAAAAGTGGAGCAAAAAAGGCTATGAATTAACACATATATCCAAAAAGTTGTAACATTAGGCATGAATATTAGGTATACACATTTGGTAGAGGTAGTTGGTAGGAACATAAGTGGAAGCCCTTGAAACCACTGGGCTTCAGTTGCCCTCTGCCAGTGGCCTGTCAAGGGTAAGACATTAAAGGATAAGAAGCAGCATTGAAGTTCAACAGTTAAGGAGACTCATTTGCCGTGGCCACCCCCTTGACGGAGTTCCCAAAGGGAAAGGGCATCAGAGATATAAATACATAGATAGATACACAGAGAGTTACAAAGTAAATTAGAATAATAGTTGAGACAAACTGTCAACTGGCAAATATCAAATTTGCTTCCAGTATATTGATAAGGAAATATTCAATATGCTGTCCATATAAAAAAAAAAGCCAAGACTTGAATATGCTTCTCAAGTTTAGTCATCACAGCTACTAAAGAGGCACAAAGAGTTAATAGAGAAAGTCTAGGTGAGGGAAAAAGATGGCACCCAATCAAGGGAGCTGAGTTATAGAGTAAGGAGAGAGGCTTTAAATTTGCCCTCCTTGGAAAATAGTAGAGGGGTGACCTGATCACAACCTATAAGATCAAAGCAAAGAATGTGAAGAGCTTTTCAAGATGTATTAGTAGAACAAGTAAAGGAAATAACATAAATTATGTACGAAACCTGTTCAAAAAGATGTAAAGAAGGGCTTTTAAAGTGCGAGTGATGGATGAATGGAATAAGATGACTGAGGACATGGCTAATGGAAACAGCTTATTTAAGAAAGAAAAAGGGCATGGCAAATGCAGACAGCTCGTATAAATGAAAGAAGTTGTAAGATAGTCAAGAATGTTCAAGAGATGGGGGCCTATCAAGCATAAAACTTCCTACACATATACTAGATAATTACAAGAGGTAATCACAAAGGGCTAATAGATAATGTCCTTTATGGGACAGCAAAGATGTTATGAGAATTATGAGTGCTGAGTTTTGGGGAAAGGTTATAGGCTTATAAGTTGCCCTCATTGGAGGAGAGACGAGTGAGGGTGATCCAACTGCAAACTTTAAAGTTCTTGAATCAGAGTGATGGCATGCACAGTGAACAGTCCTTTGACAAAGGTAAGGATACAGCAGGAAGACAGCATAACATGAAATCAAGTAAGAAACTTTCAGAAAATACGTAAAGCAGTGCTTTTAGAATATAGGTGATGGGTGAACAGAATAAGTTGTAGGAGGACTTGGTTAATGTAGACAGCATACATGAATTTAAGGACTAGGTTAATGTAGATAGCATATATAAAATTGTGTTATATCAGAGAATGTTCAGATGTAGCCCGAAGAGTGTAAAACTCCTTTCCTTTATAACACAAATAAATAAATACAAAATTACAGTACATCCATCATACTTCTGCAGTGATTAATAACTCACTTAGCCTGAAGATAGTGTTCCTTGCTGTACTTTGGTGTGTGCGAGGAGTAGCGTCTCACTCTAGCTCCACCTCCTTGATAGCCCCCACCACGAGTGCTCTGAGCCCTGTGACTTGGGCCCCACCAGTTCATTAGGTGTGTAATGTTCTGCTTCTTGCCTCCTGTGCAAAATAGTGACCCAGACTCTGGAGTAGGTGTCCCAACATCTACCTGGTATGGTGAGGAAGGGTAAAGGTAAATCTTTAACAGCTCTAAGAATATATTGATTATCACATCAAACTGGGTTGTAAGAATTCATCTTCCAAAAAAGTACATCTCTGTATCTAACCACAGTAACAATGTTACTACCTAGATCATCTTTAGGAAAACAATGAAAGTTCAAGAAAAAGCTGATGCAGTCTTGAGAAATCATAATCTCAAGGTTCACGTTATAACTGCATTTCTGAAAATTTAGCGAGTGACAAAATACCTTCACACTTTATCATAAAATCAATCAATATAATATAAGGAAGATAAAGAATACCTTACAAGAAACAGATAGAAGCCATATGTAACTTTATATAATGTGATGTTCAACGAATCACTGCTAAATGTATCATGAATAAACCATAAAATTTGCTCTGTAGAACTTCCTGTACCCTGAACGTAAACTTCACTCATGCGCTTCTCCAAACTGAAGGGGTATCCAGCCCAATCTTGATGTTAAGTTCTTTCTGAAACTTTCAGCTGAATGACTGCTTGAATCTAATAAAACATTCTTTATTAATCTAATCTACTGACAATAACTTAAAATAATTACATGAAATGATAAATGCTGAATGGGAGTCAGGGTAAAAACAATTTCTTTTGGCCTAATATGCCAGATCCCTTGACTAAATGGCCAAAGAACAGGATTGGCTGAACCTTGGATGGGAAGTAAAGGTAGTTCTGGTGGATGAGGGGATATATGGTTACATTACCAAAACAATAACCTAGGTTATACATCTGACAGAAATAAGCATAATCACAAGAGACAACAATCTACTAAAAAAAAGCCAAAATAGCATGTTCACAAGTTACTCCAGTCAGCATTACTATAAACCAATTCAGAAGGGGCTGCTGGAAGAGGAGGCGACATTGAAATACATACATTTAAAGGATAGTGGTCTGATGAACCTACTGGGGTAAATACTGTGTAGTAACAGCCCCAAGGATTAGAGGCGAAAGACAGACCCTGTTAAAAAAGTCATCATGTCATTCAGTAGTATGGGTAGCATAATCTGCTTTAACTCATTAACAAGACAGAATGTGAGACAAATTCGCTCACCACCTATATGGGAGGAGTTCAACCATACACTCATATACAGTGAAATCTAAGCTGAAGATCTTAAGCCTGTAGGTGAGATGTCACATGCTTCAAAGATTGCATAAAATAAAATCACTGTGCTTAGAACTAAACTAAGGTGAATTCCTCTCACCTTGCCACCCATCTTCTCCCTGGGACGGACATACCGCTGGCCCGTCCTCCCACCGCGCCCGGCCATCGGCTTCCTCCCTGGGTCGGGACGGTCAAATTCCCGCTTCCGACCATGTTGGGGCACTGACTTCTTTCCTCCATATTCTGTAAAACAACATTATATCATCAAGTAATAACTTTAGTATAAAAACCTACCATACTCAATAAAACATGATTACATGTTACACCAAAAGCCATAACTCTTAAAGGAAGGAGTAAAGAATGTCAGTGTTATTCCAGTATCAGCATGTATCATCAAAACTCACACTGCGAGATAATAAGTGTCCAATGCTTCTTTGTTCTTAGTTCCCAGTACTGCATATAGGATAAAGTCTAAATCTAATCCTTAAAACCAAATAATCTGCCATTTTTCACTCACAAAATATGGACAATTTTAAGTTCTCAGAGTTATCATTTCTAATAAATTGAAAGAGCTACAAGCAAATATAATGGATATGTACAAACAAGTGTGCTAACTTATACAGCTGTGGTTTAGCCCTAAAGATTATGCACAGATCCCCCAGTGGCAAAAGTATACAGGGGGTAGACTGACTGGAGATGTCTCATCAGGCAATTCTGTAATGACAAACTAATATTCATGAAGATATTACAGAATCTGTACCAAGAAGTGTTCTTAAAACAACTGGAAAAAAAAAAGGGAAAACTACCGCCTTGTGTGATGACTCCTGTTGTCACCAAGCTCATGGAGTCCTGAGAGCTCCATATCATTGTCACTACTTATCATTACTTTATTAGATCGTTGGTTTTCCCATATGAGAGCAACTTTCATACTGCCACATTATTCCTATTTTCCTTTAAAACTTCCCCATACTGGCAACTTCCTGTTGAATAATACTAATTCATTTTACAACTTCTCTCTGAAAACTTGCAATCAGATCCGAACATCTAAAGCAGTCTTTATGCCCTTATTGCACTCTCAATAACTTCATCTTACACAGGCACAACAGGTTTGCCTGTATGATAACAGATACAGCAGGTTTTCCAAACACTGAACACAACTATGAAAGATATGTCCTACCATTCATTCTTTTATAAACTGACACACACATCTAAACAGCATATACACGTATGATTACCAAAAGACACCATTTACAAATAACATTAATCTGATCTCGTCTGACTTACAACACAGGCCGTCCAGCTCTCTTGCAGAGCCCATCTGTTGCTTCCTACATACCCAATATTTGAATGTGCTTTCAACATCAGTAAGATATAAGAATATTAATGGAAACCCAGACTCTTAAACCACATTTTACTAAGTAAAGGATTTCATAAAAAAAAAAACTCATAAATCTATAAGACAGGCATCATCATTCTGATAAATCATCAGTACCTTATACTCACAAAGTTTGTCACTGACTGGCCTGACTCCTTAACTTCCCAGGGTCCTTACATTCACAACAATTGTCATTATTTGGTCTGACCCAACAATTTTCCTCCATGTCAAAACCCGGCCAACTTTAAGGATTACATGTTTTACACATAAAAAGGAGGTAAAGGTAAAAACAACTCTCTATATCAACTGTGCAGAGTACAAGGAATCCACCAGAACCCACTTCCCTTAAAATGTATCAACTAATGAAGACATCATCCATACACCACACTCATCACCTTAAACATATCCCTAAGACTGGAATGGTTTGTTACGTGTAACTATTGCCATAACTACATATAAATATAAACCCATAGCGGATAACCACCTGTCAGACGTGTAAATCACTTGTCAGACGTGTAAATGATAAGAATGTTCATGAGACTAACAATGGTTGTCAGATAGTGCTACCTTTAACTGCAGGTTCTGAGCCGTTCTTAGCAGGCAGCTGCGGCAGTCTGGCTACGGCCTTCTTGTCCATGACTGGCGGTGTGTCCATACACCGAAGGGCAGTAGCTGTAGCAGCTCAGGTAGGAGGTGCAGTGCGGGACGAGGACGACTCCCCAGGTACCGAGAACAACAGCACTAGACATCTTGGAAGGTTTAGCAAGCCATTATGTCACACAAAACAGTAAGTTGCTCTGTATCCTGGTCGAACACAGGCTCTAGGGGGTGAGGGAGGAGAACACTGACTCAAAGAAAGGTAAGGAAGTCTTGGGAGTGAGGAAACTCCCAAGAAATAAGGCGCTACCGGGCCTATGTGCACTTTCGTCGCAAGATGGCGACGAGACGAGCAGCTCTCGACCAACGTTCATTGTCCAGCTAAAAAACACAACTCGCACCTTTGTTATAGGTCTAATGGCTTGTCTTATTTGTGGATAATTCTGCATATTATATAGGTTAATTGTAATTAATATAGATACAACCCAAAAAGAGTCATAAGCAGCCGCAAAGTCATTTCTAACCACATTTGTAACGAAATCAAAATCTGGCTTCTCGAACTGCAACAAACCCGGAGACTTTGCATAAATAATAAAGGATTTCATGAATAGATATCTAGATATAGATATAGATATAGATATAGATATTTAGATATAGATATAGATATAGATATTTAGCCATGATCATTCATGTTCGACGAAACACTCGTTACGAAGCCAAATAAACATTACTACATCAGGCTCAGCCATTGTTCCTTCAATATGGAGGAAAACTGTGTTTTTTGAGCGTACAAAGATAAAGAATAGTCACATACAACTCTCAGTTACAACATCCAGTCACAACTGACAGTGTCACCTGATGGGCGGGAACCACCATAGTCACAACCGGAGCGGTGGACCATGTCACAATGACTGTCAGCTGACGGACTGGAGAGGGAACGATCATTAGCAGTTGACAGTGTCAACTGACGGCCTGGGCAGACGTCCAGTCACAACTGAGGATCAACTGATGCTCGTTTCGGGGGAACTATCAATTACAACTGGTAGTGCTAACTGACCAATGGGGGGCCTAATGGGACGGGGGACGACTGTTAGTCACAATTGACTGTCAACCGACGCTCGTTTCGGGAGAACCATCAAGCACAACCGACAGTGCTAACTGACCAATGGGGGGCCTAATGGGACGGGGGGACGACTGTTAGTCACAATTGACTGTCAACTGACGCCAAGTTGACCCTGTCTACTAACGGCCGGGGGCGGGGCGTGTTACCATCAGTCACCAGTGACATTGTCAGTGAGTGGCAATGACCTCCACCACTGTCCTCCACATGATCCACCTATACTAGTGACTGGCATTCTACCTCTTTAACCATCCTCCATATAGTCCATCTGGACTGGTGACAGTCATTCTACCTCTTTAACCATCCTCCACGTAATCCATACGGGCTGGTGACAGTCATTCTACTTCATCCACCATCCTTCACAAGATCCACTTGGCATGGTGATAGCCATTCTACCTTCTCCACCTTCTCGGCTGGCGATAGGCATTCTACCTGCTGCACATGATCCACCTGGGCTGGTTGACTGCCACTATACTTCCTCTACCATCCTTCACAGATACATCTACCCTGGTGGCGGTAATTCCACCTCCTCAACCATCCTCCAAATTATCCACTTGGGATAGTGACGTGTCACTCTACCCCCCCCCCCGCCATCTTCCACATGATCCATATGGGCAAGGACAGGCATTCTGCCTCCATCCTCCTCCACATGATCCACATGGGCCTGTGAAGATCATTCTACCCCTCCACCATCCTCCACATGATCTCTCTGGGCTGGCGACAATCATTCCACCTCCCCTCAACCCTCTATATGATCCACATGGAATGGTGATAGCCAATCCACAAGATCCATTGTGTTGGCTATACACCACCCCAATCCACGATTTACTAGGTTGGTTGCATCCCACCCACGTGATCCTCTGGGTTGGTTATATCCCCATCCACATAAATCAACTGAGATGGTTAGACCCCGACAATTCCACTGGGATGAATACACACACCCCTATCCACATGGTCAACGGGGTTGGTTACAACGCAGTTCATATGAACCACCAGGTTGGTTACATCCCCAGTCCATCCACATAATCTACTACGTTGGTGACACCCGTGCCCATTCACATGATCCACCAGGTTGGTTACATCCCAGTCCATCCACATGATCTACTAGGTTGGTGACAACACTCCATCCACATGATCCACCAGGTTGGTTACATCTCCGGCACATCCGCATGATCTACTAGGTTGGTGACAACCGTCCCCATCCAAACGATCCACCGAGTTGGTTACATCCCCACCCCATCCACATGATCTGTTAGGTCGGTTACACCGTTCCCCACTACATGATCCACTGGGTTGGTTGCACCTCCGCTCCATGCAATGCTTAAAATCATCATCATGCAATTGAAGCGGCAAGAAAGCAAGCATAATGGACCAGTTTTTCATGACGGACTGGTTATAACACCAATCATATGATCCAGTGAGTTGCTTACGCTCCCGCCCCATCCGCTGTGTTGGTTACATCCTTTCACCATCCACTGTGTTGGTTACATCCCCGCTCCATCCACTGTGTTGGTTACATCCTTTCACCATCCACTGTGTTGGTTGCATCCCCGCTCCATCTACTGTGTTGGTTACACCGCTATCCTCATAATCCATTGGCTTGGTTAGAACCCCGCCCCTCCACTTGCTTGGTTACATCATTATCCACATGATTCATCGAGCAGGTTACAGCCCCACACCATCCATTAGGTTGGTTATGCCACTACCCACATAATTGGCTGTGTTGATTACACCACTATCCACATGACCCACTGGGTGGGTAATACCCCCGCACCATTCCCTGCGTTGGTTACAAACTATCCGTGCGATCCAGTGGGTTACACCCACACATACTAATTCACACGAGTAGGTTACACCCCGCCCTATCCTCCGGATTGGTTGCACCACTGACTCATCCATTAAGTCGGTTATATCACTATACACACGATCGACCAGGTTAGTTACGCCCCCTCCACTTGGTTGGTTACACAAATATCATCATGCTCCACTGGGTTGGTTGGTTACACCACTTTCCCCAGATCTACTAAACTGGTTGTACCATATCCCACTCAGTGGGTTGGTTACACCACTATCCACTAGGTTGGTTATATCCCACCCCTTCCATTGGATTGGTCACACCACTATCCATAAGGTTGGCTATATCCGTGCCCCACCCACTTGATTGGTTGCACTGCCATTCACTAGGTTGTACTTCCGCCCCATCCATGGGGTTGGTTAATCCACTATTCACAGATCTGCTAGATTAGTTATAACCCCGAACCATCCACTGGGTTTGGTAACACCACCATCCCCAGCTCCATTAGGTTGGTTACACCCGCGCCCCATCCACATGATCCATCTCCACGTGATAACAGGCCACGCTATCCATGACGTCATACAAGGGTGCCGCTTCTCTGTGACAACCTGTTTGATTTTATTATAAAGTAACCCTATACATAGGACAGTGGATACATATCTTACATTAACATTTCCTCTGTATAGAATTAACAATAAGGTTTTACCTCATAAAGTCATATAAGATAATTTCAGGCATGTGAAACGTTTGGCAAATTATTATACAATGTTTCCATGTGCTGATGGCGCATCGATTTTGACAGGGAGAAGAAGAGCTAATTCGTATTATCATCGTTTTCTTTTAAAATCACTGATGGACTATTTTGTATCAAAAAGTTTACGTCACGTGCATCATTCTATTACCATATTGAGGAGCCGATAGCCGCAAATCAATGAGCAAGTGATAATGTGAAGTTAACTATTGTCGTTCAATACTTCTTGCGTGGCGCGGTGGGAAGTGGGCGGATCTAAACAAGCCCCGCCTCTTACGTCATAAAGTTCATCTCTGATTGGTTGATTCCTCGTGTTGTTGGCCGCCTGCGACGCGACACCGGACCCTTGTTGATATTGGGCGTGGACACTACCTTTAATATCTCACCAAATACATAATCTTCAGCCACTTCTTTGCAAAGCGATTATGTACCTTATAAAACTGTAGCGTATACCAAGCCAAAAGCAATGATGCTCCGCACTAGAGGAAAATCATGAGAGAATTCAACGATCGCAAGTTGCAGCTCGTCGCCAGCAGACACGTGGGTTCGTTATTTCACGACTTGAGTGAGGCGAGTTGTACGGCTCGGTGTTTTGGTCCCGTCGCGCCATTTTCATCTAACAAAAATTCCTCATTTCTTCGTTATTTTGCTACTGTGGGTGTGGAAATTACCATCGTAGTACAGGGGAAGGAGAGATGAGCCTCGAACTCCTGCTAGATGCCGCTAAATTCCTTGAGCAACAAGAGGAGTCCTGCAAAGGTAGGTCGGGATGTGGCGGGGTCGTTATTTCAGGGGGTAGATATTTCACGCAGTAACACCGGCTCCGTTGCAAATGTGTAGTTTGTTTACAAATATCCCAGTCCAGCTTGTCATATCGGCCCAATCATCCTGAATATTAAGTTTTGAGAGCCTAAATGATGAAGCAGTTGTAGAATTAGAGGAGTAAGGTGAGGAGGCCTGAGACGGCACGAGACTATGAAACGTTTGTGGTGTGACCTAAGCCTAAAGGTTCAAGGGAGGGGGTTGCAGTCCTGGTCACATGACCTCCCACTTAATTACCCTGTGATCCTCTTGTTGTGAACGAGAACGGGAGGAGGAGGAGATGTGGGGATGGTTGGCGGGGCGGATGGCCCCAATGGTGGGGTTGGCCCAAAGTCAGGTCTGTGGGGAGACGTCAATGTTGACATCCAAGTGATGGTGTAGGTATTTAACGGAGGTGACAGGCTCACGATAGTGGTCGAGGACACGTGCAGCCGGCGGCCCTCCCACCCACAACCCACAACTGGCCCTCCCACCACTAGGCTACCCAAAACCCATCACTGGTGGTCCATTTATTACTAGGCTACCATAACCCATCACTGATCTTTCTACCACCTGCCTACCCACAACCCATAACTGGCCCCCACCACCGACCCACAACTGGCCCTCTTACTACCTCCTGGTACCCACAACCCACAACGGGCCCCCCACCATTAGATTACCCATAGTTGGCCCTCCCACCATCAGCCCACCCACAACCCACGATTGACCTTCCTACCATTAGCCCATCTCCCAGCCTACCCATCACGCTCTCCCACAGCTCACGACTGACCCCACCATTGGCCCACCCCTCCATCACTGGGTTACCCACCACTGACCCATCTCACATCACGATCCTACTCCCAAACTACGACTGACTATCTCTCTACTGGCCCACCTCTCAAGCGCCAGACCACTCATCTCTGACTAGCTCATTCACGACTCGCCCTCCCATTTCCTATCACCATCTCTACCCACCACTGGTCAACCCATCAGTGGCCCACCTCCCCCATCATCTGCCTGCCCACCACTGGCCCATCAACCACCACCAGCCCACTCACGATCCATTACTGGCCCTCCTACCACCAGCCTACCTACCACCTCAACTTGTTCCCCCTCCCACAACCCAGAGCTGTTTCTTCCACCTGTGGCCCACCTCCCACCCTAAGCCCACCCACCATTGGTTCTCCTCCCACCACTAGTCACTGGACCATCACTGGTCCACACACTTCTTACGACACCTGCCTGCTACTAGCCCATGCACCACCAGCCCACCCTCCACTCGATTGACCTGACCCACTACTGGCCCACCTCCCACTACTGGCCCTCCCACCACAATCACCCAAACCCACGACTGACCTACCACAAGCCCATCTTTCCTCACGACTGACCTTCCCACCATCAGCTAACCCACCGCTGACCCACCCATCATCGGCCAACCCACCGCAAACCTGCCCACCGACAAACCACGATCGATCCTCCCATCTTCAACCCACCCACCATTGGCCCACTCATCATTGTCCCCCCACCCCTCCACTATTTGCATCACCGGTCCTATTACAGCACTGGCCCACCCCTCACCAGCCCACCCAAAACCCACCATTGGCCCACTTTCCCACATGACTGGCTCAGCTTCTACCACCAGTCTACCCACCATCAGCCCACTCACAATCCATGACACCCTCCGACCAGCTCACCCACCACTGGCCCACCCCCCCTCTAATCACTAGCCAACCACAACTCACGATTGGCCCTCCCACCGGTTTACCCACCACTGGCCCACCTCCCCCCACCGGTCTACCCACCACTGGCCCACCTCCCCCATTAGCATCCCGCCCACATCCCACGACTGGTCCACTTCCCATCATCTTCCCCACCCCAGAGCCCACCACCTGCGTGCCTACTACAAGCCCACCTAGAACCCACGACTGACCCACCCATCACTGGCCCACCTCCCACCACCAGCCTACCCACCCCTGGCCTACCTCCTACCACAAGCCTACTCACCACCGGTCTTTCCACCGCTAGCCCACCCACAACTCACAACTGACCTTCCATTGGCCACTCACTACAGGCCCACTTGCCACTAGGCTATCCGCCACTGGCCCTACCACTGTCAGCACGCCCACAGCTGGCTGTCTCACCAGTGGATCACCACCCACCACTGGGCCACGTACAACTGATCCACCTCCTACCACTGGCCCACCTCCAAGTCAACCCATCACCAGCCCTCCCATAACCCACAATTAGCCCTTCCATTACTGTTGCACCTCCCACCACCAGTCCCATCCACAGCCACCTAACCCACAACCTACCATTAACTCATCCACTTCAGTCCTTCCCCCCCTCCCCCCAGCCCACCTACAGTCCACAACCGGCCCTCCCACCACTAGCCAGGTTCACCACTAGCCCCCCCATAACCCATGATTAACCTTGCCGATGGTTCATCCACCATTAGCCACTGTCCCTCCCATCACCAGCTCACCCACCACTGCCCCGTCCATCACTAGTCCACCCACCACCAGCCCACTAACCAATTTCTGACCTACCACTGACTGCCCCCCCCTATCACCACTAGCCATCCAGCCATCAGTCTACCCACCACTGGCCCACCCTTCACTGGCCCTCATATCATTGGCTCTCCAGCCATTGGCCCCCTCCACTACTGGCCCTCCCTCCCCTAACTCCTCTCCTACCATCTGTCTGCCCACAACCAGTCCTCGTGCCACTGACTCGCCCACCACCATCACCCTGCATATCACTAGCCCACCACACCACTTCCTCCCACCACTGACCCACTCCCCATCACCATCTTATTTGAGACTGGTTCACCCACCCCTTGCCCTCCCAGCACCGGCTTTCCCACCACTCCCTTTCACCACAGGCCCACTTACCACTAGCTAACCCACCCAGTCTCATGCTACACATCCCAGGCTCACCGCCCACCACCAACTTACCCACCGTCGGCCTCCCACAATTGGCTCATTCACCACTTGCCTTCCCACCACCGGGCATCCCACCACTGGCTCACCCACTAGTGGTCCTCATAATCGGCCCACCTCCCTCCACCACCGGTCCTTTCAACAGTGGCCCACCTCCCACCACTGGCCCACCTTCACCACCTGCATACTTATCTCTGGCCCACTGCAATCGGCCTTGTTACTACTAGCCCACCCACCACCGGTCTACCCACCATTGGACTACCCACAGGTGGACTTCCCAGAACTAGCCACTTCCCACATCCAGCCCACCCATCATTTTCCATCCTATCACTGGCTCATCTCCCACCACCATCTTGCCCACCTCTGGCCAGACCACTGCTGACACCCCTTCCACACCCAGCATACACTCCTATCATCGGCCTTGCGGCCTGTGGTCTACACACCCATGGCCCACCCTCCTCTGGCGCACCCACCACTTGCCCTCCTGCCACCACCGTTGGCTTAACATCCATTGACACACTACTGGACTCCCTACCACTGGCCCACCTCCCTCCACGCGCTCATTCACCACTAGCCAACCCACCACTGGCCAGCTTCCCATTACTGGCCTCCCCACCACTGGGACACCCACCGCAAAACATTGGCCCCCATCTCGCCATTACCCTCCTCCACCCCCTAGCCTTCCCGCCAGTGTACCTCCCACCACCAGTACTCCCATCACTGGCACTGTTATCACCATCACTGGCACCCAACCTTTCAGGCCCTCCCACCACTGGCCCTTACACCACCAAACCTCCCACAATTGACACGCTTATTGCTAGCCCGCCCACCGCTTACCCTTCCGTCATTGCACCTCCTACCATTGACCCTCCCGTCTCCCTTCCCTCCACCCCCGGCCCTCCTCGTCGGCTGGGGGGGGGGGGGGGGGGGGGGGGGGGGGGGGGG
>JAUUDZ010000036.1:32442-43901 GCA_032361705.1 Panulirus versicolor | reverse complement strand
AGAGGGTGTTTTGAAATGGTTTGGTCACATGGAGAGAATGAATGAGGAAAGATTGACAAAGAGGATATATGTGTCAGGGGTGGAGGGAACGAGAAGTGGGAGACCAAACTGGAGGTGGAAAGATGGAGTGAAAAAGACTTTGAGCGATCGGGGTCTAAACATGCAGGAGGGTGAAAAGGGTGCAAGGAATAGAGTGAATTGGAACGACGTGGTATACCGGGGTTGACGTGCTGTCAATGGATTAAACCAGGGTATGTGAAGCATCTGCGGTAAACCATGGAAAGTTTTGTGGGGCCTGGATGTGGAGAGGGAGCTGTGGTTTCAGTGCATTGCTATCTTCCTAAAAAAATTATATGGAAAACTAATGTGGATGATACCTTCCTGATACTGAATGTGTATGCAGAAATGTGGCATTGAATGACAATTTAGTTTTGACAAGAACAAAGCAATTTAAATTAAAGGGAACAGTGAAGCTTGAGGACAGAAAAGGTATTCAACTTCATGGTACTGTATGAGATCAAAGAAATTCTCGAAAAACTAAATTGCATTCAAGAAATATGAAACTTTAAACACTCTCAAGCTTGAAAGAAGAAAGGCCAATTCTTGATTCTGGCCACTACATATTTTGCCAATAAGTTGGAAGATTAATTAACCAAACAAAGTGTTTCTGAATTCTCTTTGCTCTGATTATTTCATTTTTTGTTATGACCATGAGACACCACAGAATTTAATTTTGCTTCTTATGTGCATAATGAACACTCATCAGCTGTGTGTCTTCCATGTGAATAGTTCTTCAAGAGATGTACAAAGGGAATAACCAGAGGACAGAACATGAAAATAAGCAAGAAATTCTTTTCGAAAGATGGGAAGAAGTACTTTTATAGTTTGAGGGTGAGGGATGAATTGAATAAACTGAAGACATGGATAATGTAAACAGCATAAAGAAATATAAAAAGGTGTATGATTATTTGCACCTCCATAGTCACAATGAAAATCAGTAGGTTATCCTAAGTTATCCCCTTTAAATTATCTGAATACCTGCATCTAGTTTCTGATATCTTCCACTATCACAATTAGCCTCGAAAGGACCCGGTGGTCTGTTGCTGTTTGAATTCCTTTGTATTGTAGAGAATGTTCAAGACATGGGGGCCCACATGTGTAAAACATCTTCCCAAACATTATAAATAGGTAAATGCTTTATGTCTCTCTCCTCTCTTCTAGACTGCAAAGTTTTCTTTCTTTTAAGTTTTTGCAATAATTTTGGATTTCTATTCCTTTATGTTTACTTGTGAAGTGTTTCTGTGTTCTAAGTTATATATTTTCACATGTTTACGTGGTGATGATGCAACACAGCAGTATTCAGTTTTGCTTCATATGTATAAAGTGAACATCTTCATCATCAGCTTTGTATTTCATTGTGAAGATTCTCATTACAATATCTGGATCTATAGTACTGCATTAACAATGTGCCTCTCATTTCCAACAATTCCTAGATCTTTAACATTTGCTTCACATTCTTTTCTTTACCTTATGGGCCTCTACAGGGTGATATAGCAACACTGGTAGTAGTTCCATACTTTATTTGGCCAATAATGTCTTCATTAAATTCCATTAGGTTCTCTTCTGCCTATTTACATATTAAATCAATGTCTTTCTGTAAATTCTCTTCGTCCTCTTCTAGGCCTGAGGCATGGGGTTACTGCTAATCTGAAGTCAAATCTGACTCCTTATTGGCTAACTCTGTTTTTCATAAAATAGCACTAGCTGAGTTTAACTTAAGTAAATATTCACTAGCTGATCTTACAATCCATGTCATTACATCATTCTTGCCTGAACATTGAAAAAAAAACCTATTGTGTGTCTCACCTGCCATTCATCAAGGACAGAAGAACCCAAAATAATAATCCAAAATGCTTGCATTTTACCAATCACCAAATTTTCTGACCACTGGAGGTGATCAGTGATAACATACCTGAGTGAGGAGTGTAAGATATGATGATATGGTAGCAAATCCAAAATTTTCGATGAGTTTCTGCTGCAGGTCTATTACACCACAAAAATGACCTTGCAATTCAGACATGTTCTGACTATACGGAATGAGAACCAGGCATACCTGAAAATAAAAGTATTGACAGAATTATCAAATCTTGCACTAACTTTTATTACCTTTTAATTTCTTAATCATACAATCCCATGAAACCTTTTTGGGGCTCTTGCAGTTTCAAGATGTGTAACTAAATCCAGTAGCAGGGAAATAATGGACTCTTCTGGGATGAGAACTTCCTCAACAAGATTGAATTTACTTTTGCCCACTAATGATGACACTACCTTGCTGAAGAAGACTTTTCACTCATTGCATGAGGAGTCGAGTAATTCTACCAATTTCTTTTATATCAATAATATAATCAATCATGATACTTCAGGAAAACAAAATTCTGAACTCATTCTCAGGAACATTAACTGAGGAACTAGGTACATTTTTGTTTAATCCTACTCAAAACTTATACTCCAACCTCCAATGTGGTACAGTGTCAAATACTTTCAAGCAGTCCAGGGACATAAAATCCATGGTCATTTTGTTTTGTCTTAAACAGGACTCACTGTGTCATAGAACTTTCCCTTGCTTAAAAAGGATTTCCTATAAGTGAATTCACAGACCATTATTTCATAAACCAAAAATCTGATATGATTAAAGTAAGGCTCACACTTAAATGGCTGAGCAAGATTACAGGATACCTGGTGTATACCTGTTGGATTTGGTCGTTGGTCAATAAGGTTATTGGGAGCCACAGCCCTCAAGCCTTTAATGGCATCATCATGGCTATCTAATTTGTATATGGATGGGGTGGACAGGAAGGTATATGTATTCTGTAGGGGTAAAGAGGGGCTACAGAGAGTGAGTTAGTTGTTGTTTGCTGATGACACAGCACTGGTGGCAGATTTGAGTAAGGAAATGCAAAAGTTGGTAACTGAGTTTGGAAGTGTGTGAAAAAGAAGGATGTTGAGAGTAAGTGTAAATAAAAGAGAACTGAGAAAAATTGGAGGAAGTGAAGTGTTTAAGAGACAGTTAAGTAGACACGGCAGAAAATGGAACAGCCGTGGAAGAGGAAGTGAGTCATAGGGTGGGTAAGGGGGAAAGGCTCTGGGGAGATTAGAAAGGGAAGTGAGTGTTGGGATGAAGTAAAGTTGTTAGTGAAAGAGAAAAGAGAAGCATTTGGACAATACTTGGAAGGAACGAGTGCAAATGACTGCGAAATGTATAAAAGAAAGTGGCAGGAGGTCAAAAGAAAGGTGCAAGAGGTGAAAATGAGGACAAATGAGAGATGGAGTAACAGAGTATCATTAAACTTTAGGAAGAATAAAAAGATGTTTAAGAAGGTGGTAAATAACGTGCATATGATGAGAACAAATGGGAACATCGGTGAAGGGGGCAAGTGGGGAAGTAATAACAAGTAGTGATGAAGTGGGAAGCACATGAAGTAAGTATTTTGAAGGTTTGTTGAATGTGTTTGATGATAGAGTGGCAGATATAGGGTGTTTTGTTAGGGTTGTGTGAGAAGTGAGAGGGTCTGGGACAATGGTTTGGTTGAGAGAGAAGAGGTAGTGAAAGCTTTGCAGAATATGAAATCTGGCAAGGCAGCGGGTTTGGAAGGTACTGCAGTGGAATTCATTAAAAAAGGGGGTGACTATGTTGTTATTTCATGTGTGGCAGGGTGGTGACAGGAATGAATAAAGGCAGCAAGTTGAATTATGTACATGTGTATATATGTATATGTCTGTGTATGTATATATATGTATACGTTGAAATGTATAAGTATGTATGTGTGTGTGTGTGGACGTGTATGTATGTACATGTGTACGTGGGTGGTTGGGCCATTCTTTTGTCTGTTTCTTTGCGCTACCTCGCAAATGCGGGAGACAGCAACAAAGTATAATAATGATGATAATAATGATAATACATACACAGACATATGCATATATACACCAGTACATATTCATACTTGCTTGCCTTCATCCATTCCTGGCTTTGACTAGGGCCTCAGTTGCCCGTGCTGTTTCAACTAACATGAAAAAAAAAAAATTATTATATATCTCTTATGCCAACTCCCTTCAGGAACTCCCACAAGTTGTTGGCCTCAGTAAAAGAGTTTGCATAACTGGTGAACTCCAGTATCATTGTTAACCTTCAGTGTCTCGCCCTTAACAGGCCATTAGCTGATGGCAACTTTAGTGTAGTGTTTTCAGAGGCTCTTATGTAATGTTCCTTCCAGCTCATTGTACCTAATGTGTTTGCCTAATACTTCAGCCAAATTCTCCCACCTAATATTCCTGCCTACTTCTACATAATACTCCAGTCTAATGTTCCTATCTACTGCCTCTATCTACTGCCCTTACCATTTTGCCAAAAGGCAGGGCTAGTGCATATTGCGCACCATTGGAAAAATCTAGAGTTATGAAAAATGAGTTGTGAGAGTTAAGTATTGTCAAGTCTTATGTATGCCAAGGAGAGACTATATTTGTGGACCTTGTGGTAATGATGTGAGATGGGCTGCAATTCCCAAAAAATAGATTTTTTTATAACTCGGCATTTCAATGTTTCATTGTTTTAGTTATTGTTTTCTTATCAGTTGTGTTATACTTTAGTAGTCTTTACTTTTTTTATCTTTCTTTGTTAGTCATTTGACAAACATATGTTGGTTTCATTGTTTACCAGGTTTTCAGTATTATTCCTGTTTTTTTAGAAATTAACAAGTTTTGAACTTAATTTTTTATTTAACATTATTGATGTGTTATTCAGATAATGTAGAAAATTTGACAAGAGGACGAAAAATCAAGTGGGATTAGCATCAGTTGGATGCACTTCCCATGATTCATTGATTTTTTCTAACAAATGTTTCCATTTCATTGTTATCCATGTTTCTCTTGTTTTTAGTAATCTAACAAGCCAAAACCTGCATTGTGCTACTTCATCAGTGTGAATTATAGCTTGGTACAAACAAAATTTGGGAGGTAAAAAGTAAATCGCGTATATGCAAATTTGGGTCTAGTGAAGGCAGTGTAAACGAGGCTTATCTGTACTATGCTCTTCTTATCTCACAACATGGTAGGTCTCATGAATTCATTTTCTTACTCTGGCTACTTGTGTTATCCCAGAATTCCTTTAAGAAAATTTTTCAGCCCTTGCAATGAGCTTTGATAATTTTCTGTAGACCCACATTAATATAGCTTACATTCGTTTGAGCTATACCTTTACTTTTGATAACCCTGTCTGTATAATTACACCTTTAACTCAATACTGAGTATTTTAGCCATTTTCAAACCCTTCAGTAGTTTCCATGATTGTATTTGTGCTTTTTTTCCAACTTTTCTCATCATTATTATTATGCAATATCTGTGGCAAAATCCATATCATAAACCATAAGTAAAACACATCTGTCTTTCTGATGCATTAAAACTTAATTTTCACCAGGAAAAAATCATTTCCAAAAAGAAGGCCACCAAAAGTTTGGGTTGAGCAGCAATCCACAAGGAATAACCCAGAGGACCTATACAGTTATGGATATCCTGTTTAAGCAGCCAGCATCATTTGGTGCGTCTTCTAATCTTTGTTAAACTGCAGGTGCACACTCAACACTACAAGTACAAAACTACTAAGAACCGTGATGAGGAATTGAAAGCAGCGATGGAAGCCACCGCCGGTGCTCTGGATGCCAGTGCTGAAGTGGTAGAAGACGAGGCTGAAAAGCTCTCTGATGAGGCCAATGAGTACAGGAACTGGTGCAAGCTGATGGAGCTCAATGCCATGAAGAACATTGGTGCCAACACAAACACCCCTCCTTCAGAGGAAAAGAAGAAAAATGGAACTTCCAGTTAGTGTTGGTTATGGGTGTTAGGCAGAGATGTGAGTGCATGTGTGGAGAAGGAGCTTATTGGTGGTATTAGTGGAGGAACACATAACCATGACACAATCCTCAGTCCAATTTAGATATAAACAAGTGTGGCTCATCAACCCTCAGGAAGGGACTTATCTTGTGTTCGTTGTGAGGGACAGAAAATATTATTAAGGGTTCCTTTCAGATGCTAAGGCAGAAGTGAGAGTATTATAGAAAGAATGTTTAGTGTTTAGTTGCACCCTTTTAGAAAGTGTTGGAGAAAAGCTGTTAGAGATACATAAAATGTAGAAAATTTTTTTCATCTGTTGGAAACAGGAAGAGCAATAATATTAGTATTATTTGGTAAGTTAAAACAGGGCAGTTAAAGTCTTCTTTTGAAATTCAATTTAGAGCACAGTAAAGATTATTTATTATTTCAGATATGAGTGAAAAAAGAAGTTATTTGCCAATGATCTTTATTTTGAATCAAGATTCATATTGATGCGATAATGATAAGTGGTATGTGAATAAAGTGTTAAGTGTATCTCTGGTGCAGCAGAGAAGGCAAAACTATCCAGGGATGAAATTGAAATAATACTATCACTGGACAGTCTGCCTTTGTACCTCTGAGTGCCATAGAACTGTGATTGTGGTGCAGTACTCGGTGCGTGGGTCCATAGAGGACTTAAAAAACCACTCATACTCAAGGCAGGGGTTGATGTTTTATACGGCACAGGAATCTCAGTAAGGTCCACCATGCTCGTCTCCAAGACAAATGTGTGGGTGACTTCATGTTTATAGCAGCTTCATATCACATGTTTGTACATAATGACAGTGTGTGAGTAGTTCATGTAAGTACGTGACCACCAGTGTTGTGCTTTGTTTGTCTAATTAATTATAGAGATTTAAAGTGTTCAAAGATAGGGACTCTAACTTAGGTTTTTATTTGTACTTATGATTGTTTTCTACTGCAACATAATTTGTGGTTTATAGCCTATTTTTTGTCTAAAATAGTTGTGAACTGAAAGCATTTACATATTATGCAGGTTTTGTGTATCTGCATATAGCATTTATGAACTGCAGGTAATTTGCTTTTAGATATGTTGCCTAAGCTTATAGCTTCTATTATCTAATGCTAGAGACAAGTGTACAGGTGCAATGTAAGTATCTCGGTGCTGCGCTTCTTGGCTACTGTTGGTTACAGAGCAAACAGGGTGACTTATGTTAGGAGTTAAAGGTTTATCAGGTTAATCTTTATTTGTACACTATTTGATAAGATATTTATTTGCTTAACTGACAGTTACAGGCAGTGTGCACATCCTGTCTTTGCTTCCTATGGGGTAATGAATGTAAAGTGTGCCCGAGGTTTGTGATATATATGATAACCTTCTGTGAGTGGGCTTGTTATCTGAGAGTTTGACAGGTATCCACTGGTAAACATGACAGTGCATGATGTTATTGACCTGCATATCATGGAGGATGTTATTGAGTGATATGCAGTTGATATGAATCCTTTTTTTAAGTGTATATGAATGATCATAAAGATTTGGGCATTTTTTTATGACTGATAGCTGTACTTACCATTTGCTATTAAATCTGTTGCCCTTTACATGCAGTTAATGCTAACCTCTGCTGCTTGTGATGGTATTAAGAACTTTCCACAGTTTGATGAATCTACATTTCTGTTATTTTCAAATTCTGAACATTTTAAACTGGAAAACAGGGTTCACGCTAGCCATTTCTCTCAGTTGGATTGATTTTGTAGGTAAAGTCAACCTTATATGTAATGAGCAGTATACAGTAGTCTGCTTCAAATTTTATTTAATTGTGCTGAAACACTAAAAAAATTGATGTGTTTTGGTGTTAATGCGGTAAAAGTCTTTGATTGAAATTAGATCTCAAGTCCTATTTTTCAGAATTCTAAAGTTCTTTTGGTGAGGATGATGCATGGAAGGTCTGATTAACCCTTTAAAGGCTCCAAAGTTTGTGCCTGTTAATTGCTGTACCTGATGCTTTGTTTGATTACTCTTGAAAGATTGAATGTAGAAAAGTTAAACTGAGTTTTAATGTAGAATAACAAAGTTGCTAGTATTTTGTTCAGAAGCAGTGATGGACCTTCAGATGAAATTATAAACTGTCTTTTATTAATAGATATATTGTCTTTTTAGTTCTGTGAAGCTCATAAACCTGAAAAATTCATGGTAATGCAAATTTTCAGAAGTTCCAATAGTTTTATGATTTTAAAAGTTTTACACTGAAATTTGCTGATGAGAACTATTGGTTATAAAGACATGATATATTTGCCATAAAACAGTTAAACATTTTGTATGTTGAAACATAAGTGGAATCTGCTCTTACTGCAGTTTTCCCTGGTAAAGAAGTGTTTTACCGTACATTTTGAGTTGGAGGTATGGTAATCACCCCCTTATTTTTTTTTTCACTGTATCTGTTGGTGTGAATTTAGTAAACTATGTGTCTTCTCATCTGATGCAAGCTTTAATAGATAACACTTGCCTGTGAATGTGTGAAAACTACCAAAACTCTTTGCTGACCACCTCTCAGCAGCCCTTATTGCTCAGGAAATTAGGAATCAATTTATTCCTACTTTTCTAGTGCTACAGTCTGCAGTTCTTTTCCAGAGCAAGCAGTCATTTAAAATTTATTAGGGTTTAATGAATACGGCTTAAGATGGCAAATTCATGATCTTGTATAAGTCACTACATTTGATGGTGTTTACCTCAACAGATGTTGATTATAGAAGTGGAGTAGTTGTTTCTAAGATTCCATTGGAGGCTACAGTCACAAAGGTTTGGTTAACCAGTATAGATACAAAGTGATTCCTTTGCTGGTGGTATAGGTAGTCTGAATTCCAGTTTAATCATCTTGTGCAAGACTTAGCTTTCTTGTGATATTGACAGTAAGAGAAAGGCTTCTATGCTCATTTTGCTATTATTTTTAGTTCTAGTATGCAAAGAAAGTTCCTTAAATGACCTTTCATCTTCATGTCTGTATTTTAAAAGTGTAACCTTAATCAGGCTCACAGAAAATTATTTAGACTCCAACATACCACAGACAAATGCTGATAGCATTTTTAAATTTTTTCATAATGGTCATCTTATTATGTTCTAATTTTGATATTTCGTGCCTACTGTAGTAAACTTTAATTATTACTGAATTACAGAAACACTGATTTTAAGGAATCAGATCTCTCATTGTAATGTGTTGTACTTTAGCCATATCATGCTATTCCAATGAAAACAGTATTGACATTCTCATTTTTATATTAGAAATTCTTTTGAACACTGTTTTCTGTTTGCTCTGCAGAAAGATCTCTTGTATCTGAATTAACAGCTTTTTGAACTGAAGAATTGGTAATAGTTGCTCATTTCAAAAATATAGTGTTTATTGTTGCTAGCCTTAAAAAGGCACACTCACAATATAAGTGTCTTTAAAGAGAGAGAACAGTAGATAATTTAGTTTATTCATTCTGTTTTGGGGATTATAAATCAAAGAGCCCTTAGATCTTTTTTTTGTGTTTTTTGGTGAAGGCTTTACTCTGATTCTGACAGACCTAACAATCATTTTTGTTGTTAGAAAGCAATATTTGGGTGGCAGCAAGTTAATAAAATTGTTACATGATATATCATTATATAGTCTGAACCACCTACATTTTAATCAATATACATTTCCAGTATAAAGAAGTAAGCTGTTTTGATTTGGCACATTTGCTGTTTAGAGCATTTGCTTCTGCTCTGGACAAAGAGTTTTCTAATCAGCCAGATTTGAATATTGGCAGCATCTTATGCAGTTCAGACATTGCATTATTGATTCAAAATAACCTCGTATGAGTTATTTTTGTGTTTGCATACTGCAGAGTGAAATTTTTTTTGCATTGCAAATAGGAGGGGTCAGTGAAATAAGCTTTCCTTATGCTTACATAGCCATTAAATTTGATTTCTCTTTGAATGACTGTTTGATTGTTATCAGGAGAATTGTTAAGTGTGGTGCTAGTAAATCAAATAGATCTTTATTGGCTAAGCCCTTGGTTCTGGTGATAGGTGCTTGATGGATAGTTTGGTTAAGTGTTTATAGGTATGTTTACAACTCTTGTCTGCTAGAGCATGCCATTGATGGAAAGACACATAGTCCTTAACTCATGATATTTTTTTGAAAAAAGAAGGAATAACCCCTGTCACTTTATAGTTTTCTTTTTCTTGTGGCTAAGACAATAGAATGCCAAGGAATTTTTTTTCATTCTTTCTGGCTTTGTGAACTTTTTCAGAAAGAAGTCTTTTACTTGTCTTCAGGGAAAACAAGTGTTATGATTTATTTAATGCACCCTGCCAAAATAAAGATTTATTGCTTCAACTATTAATAGTAAGGTTGAAATGCAGTGTTTGTAGAAATACATAAGAATCTATTCCTTTTTCTGCTTGTCACAATATTTTATCTATCTTTTGTATCTATCTGTCTGTCTAATATTGCTGTATCTGTTTGTCTGTTTGACCGTGTATCTATCTGTTTTTGTATCTTTATCTATCTATCTCTGTTTGTCTTTATCTATCTCATTCTATGTATCTATATGTCATACCTGTTATCCATGCATCTACCTACCTTTTTTATTTCTTTCATACTTGTTTGCCATTTCCTTTGTGAAAAAGGAAGTGCCAAGAACAAATTACAGAGGCTTAGTGGAAGAAAACCTCACCTGAGTGACTGCTGTGTTCCTTCCTTTGGAAACTAATACAGGTGGGGAGTATTTCCAGCCTACTGCTCCTTCCCCCGTATTTAGCTTTTATGACACACAAAGGATATTTCAGCAGTTTTCTTTTTCCTCTCTTCCCATACATCTATCTTTCCACCTATCTTTGTGGAAAGAACTCATCAGTCTGTTTATGTAATGCCTTCTTTCCTATGGGAAAGACCCAGTGAGAGGTGGTCAAAACAGAAGTCTTGTGACAGTCCTTTCCCAACACACTTCCTTATCATGCTTCATCCCTTGCTTTTTTCTGGGTCCTTTCCTAATTCACTCCCTTATTTTGCTTTCCCAGGATGCTAGCTGTCCTTCTTTTGCTCATTATTTCTCTTGACTTGCTTCTATATACAGTATTTTCTCCACCAAGCATTCATAATACATCTCCACATAAAAAGGTTGGCAGAAATGTACAGTCTTTTTTTCACATTTAATGTTAGTTTAAATATAAGATGAATGCTTTCATTCCATGGTCTGTTTGTTTGCATTCATAAATATTGCAAGACAATAATGTGATGCTCATAAATAATAGTTGAACTGGGCAGTTAGGAGCCAGTTATATATTATTTGATGCTCATAAATAGTAGTTGAACTGGGCACTTAGGAACCAGTTATATATTATACAAACATTGTTGAAGTGTCTTATACTAGTCTCTTCACACTGAATAAGTTCTTCACCTGTGTCAGCAGTGATCCTTGAGAATCTGTTTGATTAATGTTTCTCTTTACAAGAATTTTTTCAGATATATTTGGGTAAATAAAGCAGTAATTTGTAGTCATGCGTAGTGTTTGCTATGGTTGAGGGACATATGGCCAAAAATTGTGAAAAAAAG
>JAUUDZ010000036.1:19944-32342 GCA_032361705.1 Panulirus versicolor | reverse complement strand
ATTAACAGTAAACAATTTCATATTGGGATACCATCACTGCTTGATTTGACAAATATTAGTAGACTGCAGTAACAGTGAATGTATTAAATCCAAGTTACAAGGATTGATTGAACCTTGGCCTTTTTTTTATGCCAAATATGGCTCTAAAGTACATATTAACAGTTGTTTGAGTGGTCTCTGGGCATTAAAGGATTAACAAATGGGATTGGAATTAAACTTTCTCAGGGCAAGCTGTTGTTTTCTACACTTTGAACTGTAGATTTCAGTGATAGTTCATGAACAATTCTCTCAGCAGAAATAAAAGGGTTAGACATGAGTGCATGAGTCTGTGTAAATGCATGTGAATTCTTTTGACTGAAATGCTTATAACTTAACTGCGTAAGTGCTCAAACCTGGCTGGATCTCAAAGATTTTTCAGTTATTGACTAATCTATCATGCTAACTTTAAGCCAGATCATTTTTTTTGGTTCTGCTTTTGTTTCTGTCTTTTCTTGTATTGTTTTGTCATTCAGTATTTCATTGATTTGATACTTTAGAAATTTTTATTTAGTAGTTTCTGGGACCAAAGTATATATGAAAATTCAGATTTTTACTGTCTCCTGAAACTGCTTATCATTTTAAGTAATATGAAAGAAAGCTGGTTATTGATATAGCATATACAGTAATAATAAGTTAATTCTTTGCCTACATGGATATTATATTTGGCACTAGAATAGGGAATTGAAAATATGTTTTTGTGTGCATAACTCATCTATTTATGTGTGTGTGTGTGTGTATCAGAGATAAAGGTTGTGCAATAGCAAAAAGAGGTACAAGATGTCAGTTACCTCTTCTTAAAGATTTTCATGCTTATTCTACCCAGTAACACTTGTAATACATTCATATTTTGGTGCTAATGCCAAGACCAAGATGTTAGCAGTACTCAAGGTAACAGATGTGCTGAATTAGCTAAACAGGGTAACAGCAGTAGTAAGCTTCTGTAGGCACTGAATCAGTGAAGTTTGTTACATACCACTGAATACTTTAGAGTCACTCGATAATACAAGGATTAAAAAGAGGAGGGAAAGCATCTATTTATAATTACCCCAGGACCAATTTCTATGAAAGAGACCTTGTAATACCTGAGATATTTTTAAAGGCTCTCTCAGCCCAAGGCTGCACTAGTTCCATTGGCAGAGAAATGGTGATTCCTTTTGGGGGAGAAGTTAATTGACGAGACTGTACTGCAAGTGATACAGCCTTGCCAAAGGTGACTTTTCATTCCTGGTGTAACCTCAAGCAGGTGGAATCCAGAAACACTAATCATACAATAATGCTTAATGCAAAGATTTTAAAAGCATTTTTCTTTTTTTGTAGTTCAGAATTGTGCTTGCAACATTACAGCAGGGTTTCTGGTCCAGAAATGTATTAATCTTCAGTCTTTTCACATCCTGTATTCCTCCTGAGTGTCAACTACTTAGAAATTAGTATTACTTAATTTATTTAACTCTCTTAATTCTGGCTAAATTTAACCCCTTCTCATCCACTTGCAAATATCATCTTCTGCTGAGAATAAAGTGGTCCATGCATGAATTTTTTGCTTTTTTTCTGTATTTTTCCCCGCACTTAGACATACCGTTGAAACAATATTTATGTCTAGCGTGAGCCCCTGTATAGTCTAATGTTAGCCACATTTTCCGTAACTGTCTACAGCTAAACTTGGCACTCTGTCTTATTGTACTCTGGTGCTATCATTATATTTTATTTGTACACAGGTTGTGGCCTAGAAGGGAAAAGTTTTATATTGATAAGTTGCCAAAAGAGTGTTTTTTTTATTATGATTGTATTATGATTTTACACACACCTGTAAGAACATCTTAATTTTTTGTGTAATCTTGTGATTGAGGTTCATGTACAATGCCAGTATTCACTACCTTCAATTTGGAGTTCATAGTGTTTATTTATTTTTTCTTATTGGAAAGTGCATATTTATTGCTGAGCCACAAGAAACATTGAAGTACAGGGGGTTATGGTGTAGGCATATAGTATGGTGGCTTAAAGATTCATCTTTGAGCTACTCATTGAATAAGTACAATATTTGATTGAAATAATCTTTATGTTTTGGTTTTTGGTTTGTATTATCTGGCAATATGGTACTGTACTTCCTATTTTTCAAGTAGTTAAGTCGTAATTTATGGTTTCATTGTAATGACAGGAAGAGAAACACTGATGTTGGCCAAATTTGGCATAAAGATAACCAAAAAAGTGTGCTGTTTTGTTTCTTCAGAGTAGAGTTTTATTTTTACAGTATTGTTTATCTGCAATTGGTTTATGTGGGGATAGATTTGCATCCTTGTATTCCATATGATTGGGCTTCCATATTTTGTTGAACTGAGAATTAACCAGGTACCCAGGGCTGCTGCTTTAGTCTGTGCTTTAGTTTTAATGATTATTGAATATCTTTGTATGTTGGTTATTTCTTTGCATGGTAGGATTTTGATGAGCTGAAATATACTGCAAGAAAAGATCCAAATGCTGCTTACACTAGTTTCAGATTATACTAATTTGACTGTCTTGTTGATTATTTTATCATTGGTGATAATGCTCTAAGGAGTATTTGGTGCTGGAAGTTATTAGATCAGAGGATATAGTCCAAGGCTTTGAGTAGGTAAAAGGTGTTTAGATGTCTTCCTACAACTTTATATTATATTATGCATTACCAGACTTCTAGTTATTGTTCAGCAATTAACTTGGAAAGATGTCTGTGTTCGAATTTTGTAGTTTACTCTTTTACATTTTCTTTTCTCTCAAGATGATGCAGTTTAAGAAGATATTTAATGGTGAAGAAATACTATTGTATCCACTCCTTATCAAATATGTAATTATTTGGAAATATTAGTAATATGTTAATGAAAGATCATTCACCAACAGTATAACAGAAATAGTAAAATGCTCTTTAATCCTCATTAATTTAATTTTTTTATACCGATCTGTTTATAAGAGTTACACTTAATTTTATCGTTAATTTAGGGAAAGGATTATCCTGCTTGTCACTGCTAAGTTGTTATTTCACTTGATCCTGATGTGAAAGCTTTTTTACTTTAAAAGTATACGACTTATTAAAGTTGAGTGATGTGAGTATTGAATAATTCAAGTGGTTGTGCCTGGCAGCTCTTCAAAAGAACTTTTTTCTTATAGCTAATTTTCTTACCGTAGATATATTACTTTTCAGTTCTCATATATTATGGGCACATAAAAGTTGTTTTATACTTTGATTTATCATTTAAGCAAGATTATTTATCAACTGAATGTAATAATTCTCCAGGAAATATAAGTACAATTATTATTGTACTTTTCCCAATCTGTACAATAGTGTACTTTAGTGTGATTTTTGTTTATTAAAGGTCCACAATTTGACATTTAGATTTAATGATTGTGTCATGTGCAATATGCAAGTAGGATTATCAAAGAAGGTTGATATCCGAAAGTGATTTAATTTACATAGCTTGCTTGTTATGATACTCTGAAGATATTTTTCTTATTACTGAATCTAAACTGTGCTACTTGTGCTAATATGTATGCAATATCCGTATGTTCTGTGATTTGTATTACTTTTTTCTATTGTCTGAGTAGTATTTATGAAATATTTGAAATGGCTAGGGAATATGTCTAGTGCAAAACCCTAAATGTGGACTCAAGATTTTTTCAAAATATGCAATGTACTTCCTCCATCCATGTGATGTATGGGGCTTGGCAACAGCTGAAAACCTACGTGGCATTTAGTGCTTGTAGCTCTGTGTATCCCTCAACAATGATATGGACAGGGACTACTATGCCTTGTACCCAGACTTAACCACCAGCTGAATTTTTGTTTACCAGTCTCTCGGTGCTGACACTGGACATCTAATTCTTTTTCGGTACAAGTGGCCTGGGGGGAACTTGCTTTACAACCATCGACTGGGATCTTTGTTCAGGGTCATTTCTTTGTCATCCTGTTAAGTCATGAAGCTCGAGGGTAGGAGGCTACTAAATGGAAGATCTCAAAATGCATGATTTTGCACTCTAATAATATCTTAAAACGACGAAAGTGGAATTCCTGAAGTAGTATGTGTTTGTTTGTATGCATGTGTTTGTTTGTGGTGCATGTGTTCGTGTTTGGTGCATGTGTTTGTTTGTGTGTGCATGTGAAGTGATGGCTGTGGGCTGAAGAAGATATTCAGTGAAGTTTGATGCATACTGTGTAGTATTTTTGTATATGAAGATTCGCCTACTAGTTTGTGACAAGTGTATTGATTTGTTGCATTGTTCCAGTAAGCAAGTCGAGCTCTACACAGTGCTGCCATGGGTGGAACTCATCAATTGGTTGTTTTATATATTGATTCACAAGCAGAATAAAAATGTAAAGGGTTCTGTGATAGTGTGGAAGCACAATGGGATTTTTTCAGTGGTTTGGATTCAAAACTGTGATATTAGTCTATATTTATTTAATATCCATTTGTGTTCATGGTTTCCTCCATTATGGCTGGGATCCAGTTTACAAAGTTGCCAGCTCGGTTGTTTGCTTTGATCCACCCGACCACACCTCTGTGTAGCGCCCCGTGGAGCTCTGGGAATCCCCTGTAGCAATGTACATTAAGTCCAGACTGTTTTTGTACCTGCGTATGAAAATAAAGCTGCTGTCAACTGCTTAATCCTTTATCTTGAGCCCTTGTTTTATAGTAAGTATATAGAAGAAAGAAGTTCAGAAAGGATAAAAAAGACCATGTTTTATAGTAAGTATATAGAAGAAAGAAGTTCAGAAAGGATAAAAAAGACCAATAAAAAAGGAAATTTTAGGTACTGAAAGGGATGCATAGGATGAAAGACAGGATGAGAAAAGATATTATGGAGTTTTCAGGGGAACCTTGGAAGTAGGTTAGAGTTCTGTGCAGGTTAATGGGATGATCTGGAATAAAAGTGAAATAGATAGTAGGTTAGATTTTTACTCTAAAATAGATCATGAAAAATTTCAAGACAAAATGTTTGCTTTAATAATAGGAAAAATTCTTTGGATCAGTGAAATGGGCAGTGTGGTGGGATTTGCAAAATTTGTAAATCATACCGTTACCCTCCAGGATAAAAGATGAAAATACTTCATAAATAGAAATCAGATGCCTTGATAAAGGAGTGAGCAAATAATAAATCATGAGTTAAGTGTGGGTTTCATACACAACCATTCAATGTATTTTTATTAATTTTATTTATTATACTTGACTGCTGTTTCCTGCTTAAGCAAGGTTGCGACAGGAAACAGACGAAGAAAGACCCATCCATTCTCACACATACGCACATACACGTACATGTACATGCATGTACATATATATTCCTATGAGTCCACAAGTGACTGTCTTGGACAGTCACTTGCTTACCAAATGGTGTCCTAGCTATGTCTCTTTGTTGTATATCAACTGACATGTTTCTTTCTTGGATCTCCCCGATGATATGATTTATTACACGAAAGTGCACTTGGAAACTCATCATCTTTCATTTCCCAGTGGACTCGTAGGAATATACTTGATCATGTGCTAAATTGTGATCCTTTTTATACATATATATGCACGTACATACACATCCATATGCATGTATTCACGTTCATAATCTTGCTTGCATTTATCCATTTGCGCTTCTATCCTGCCTCACAGGAAACAGCATTGCCACCCCTTGCGACAGGGAGGTAGTGCCAGGAAACATGTGAAGAAAGGCCACATCCACTCACATTTGTTCTCCAGATTTCATGTGTATGATGAAGTACAAGATTTTGACTGGCACAAGTATAGGTGTTGATTCCATGTGTAATACGGAGTAGTGAAAGCTGATATCACTTTCCAGTACAAGTGATACTCAGTCTATAATGGAATTAAGTATTAGATTTACAGACAGGAGTGTGAATATTTCAGTGGTGAGAAAGAAATTAGTAAATGAAGCTAACTAAAAAAGAATATTAGTAGTAATCAAGGAAGGTTTCTTAAGAAGGGAGATCCGTGATATGAAATTTTATTAACATAGAGGATTGGGTTGTACATGTTGTGGGAATGAAGAATGAAATTTTGTGATGACATAGCATGTTGCTAATGCACTGAGTAACTAAGTATGGAGTGACAGAATTATAAAGAAAGAATAGAAAGTGGCTTAACAGGGTGACCAATGGATAGTTTAGAGAGAAAATCATGACATCAGTTGAGAGAACAGTTAGGAAAGATAGTTTAGGAAAGCATGGTAATGTAATAGTAGAAGATTGCAAAATGAAGAAATAATGTTTAATAGTAAAGGTGAAAGGGAATTGGTGATGAAAGA
Source organism: Panulirus versicolor (assembly GCA_032361705.1). Lineage (NCBI taxonomy): Eukaryota > Metazoa > Arthropoda > Malacostraca > Decapoda > Palinuridae > Panulirus > Panulirus versicolor. The sequence goes on along the minus strand of JAUUDZ010000036.1, from coordinate 26,030 downwards.
CTAAATTGTATTTGATGTAATGCATTAGATGTTACAAGAATGAGACAGATATGTTAAGGTCATAAAGAGTTTGAAGGAAATTGTGGATATATAGTTTTACAGCTATGAAAAGAGGGGGAGGATTTAAATGACCCTTTCAAAGATTTACAGGGTCAAAGTCTTGGGTAGAAAAGCATGAATATAAGATTTACTCATGTATACTTGGAGTACTCTTTAATTGGGTAATTAGAATTGTTAAGGAAGCATAAATTAGCACTCTCAGACCTCACAGCATTTGAATAAAGGAGAAAAGCACCACGGATTGGGGTTGAATTGGTAGAGTCATGCTAGAAGCAAAGTGTGAAGAAAGGGCCTTTCCCTCCCTTACCCCAGCGGATGGTCAGGCGGAAGTCTTTGCTTAGACTTGGTCTAGAATGAAAAGCAGAAAGGCAAAAGAACCTTCTAAGAATTTTTGAGCAGGTGGAAAGCTTCCCTTTCAGAAGAAAGGTCATATTTGTAAGTAAAGATATGATAAGGCAAGTTCCAAGCCTTCTTTATGAATGTATGAAAAAAGACAAGTATTAGGTCCATCCTTGTGCTGCTAGTAACTGCAGATTGATAGTGTAATGCTGTCTTGATCAATATGTGGTGTAGCTAATGACAAATGCATACCAGGACCAAGTGTTTGGAGCAAAATTGAAGAAATGGTGATGCAGGGTTCATGATTTGCAGTTAGACTGAGAGAGTTTACAAGTTAGATTGCTTTTGACTCAGTTTTCAAAAGACCATAAAACTAAGAATACTCTCCTGAATGTTTAGGGGAGTGGAATTCTAAAAAGTCCCAGGTCATAGTTATTGTGGAAGGCATAAGTAGTGTTCCAAAGCTTCAAAGAGTAGGTAAAGAAGAGATATCATAATAGGCCACATAGTAATATGACAATATTATGTATTCTAGCTGCTAGCTCTTGGCATGAAACACCAAAGTAATATCTGTAGAACAGAGAGACTGAAACAATGTTGTAGCATTGAGCACGTGGGTTGAATTGTGAGGTCAGACTGAGAGTGTTAAGTCAAACTGCCTTGGACTTGACCATGTGTGGAGCTAGAACTCCCCCAGATGTGAGAGCATTACACCATACAACTGGTGGAAGTGTTTAGAAAAAAAAATAGAAAAGAAAGGAATTTACAACGATTTCTTAGAGTTATACCTCACTCTTTATGTAATTTAAGATTTCACTGGAAGAACTTGTGCATCTTCTTCAAGATGACAGCCAGCATCTTTGGCATAAGTGTCAGCTAGTACATCATAACACTGTTGTCAGTTTTCTACAAGAGCTGTAAGACATCACTCAACCAAAGAACACCCCCACTATGCCCAGGAGTTCACTGTAACAGAAATAGTGTCCACATTCCTTTCCTTAAGCTTTACCTAACTGTTCTGCAGGTGCTGAATGATTGTGAATGATTGTAAAAAGGTAATGGTCCTCCTGCTGCAGATGCAGCAATGGTGTTCTGAAAGTTGACCTAGTAACACATACACAGGGACTTCCCTCCTCTTCTACTTAGTGCTTCCAAGCTAAACAACACGAATACCAACAGAGACATACCATTCTCTAACATATATAGTGGTGTCACTTGGCTCACTAGCCCTTGGTTCATTGGTGGATCTGTTTAAGTATATTCAACTGTTTTCGAAAGACAGAAAATTGAAGGTTAGGGTTGGTAGTGAGTATTTAAGAGTATTCTTACAGGAAAAAGGTGTGCTCCAGTGCAGCAGGTTAAATTTTACCCACTCATTACTACCACTAACAGTGCTGCAGAAAACATTTCATAGGCTCTAACTATTGTACTATACACCATCTGCTGTTGCTGTATGATGTATACAAGCAGCTGTTGATTAGATTACAATTGGGCAAATAATTGCTATTGATTTCTGTTAACAAAGGACTATAGCTTTATATTTAACAAGATCATGTTAAAGACAAGCAATTCCACTTGTACTAATTACTTAAAGGTATTCTTATTCCATATGAGGAGGCAAATTTTCCAAGCTTGACCATTAACAGAAAATCAACGTGGGACCCTCATATCAAAAACTTTAAAAGTAAAGGGGAAAACTCACTAACCATTTTGAAGTTAGTGTCTCACTATTAAGAAGCAGCACTACTCAGGAGAGGCAGATGAAACCATGCTGAGATTATGTGAGTAATTATTTAGATCGATACTGAACTAAGGTTGCCAGATATATTTGCTGGCCACTGAACGTTCTGAAAAAGGATTAGGTTATGTATAGAAGCATTCAGATTCTCTAAAGCTGCAAGTACGTATGTGGATGCTGGCGATCTCCCTATGAATTTAAGATGTGAAGATCTTTTCCTCAAGAAGTGTTCTGCTTGATTCCATTCCTGGGAGGCTCCTGAGGTCAAACTGAGCAGGGCTGGATGTAAACAACAAAAGCAACATTGATTGTGCAATAGCAAAAACTGAAATTCCTTCAGCATTGTACTGTTCATGAAAACAGAAAAATGAGTTTTACCATTTCAAAATGTGGTGGAAGATGATAACAGATCGCATCTTACACGGTACTAAAGCAGGCAGTGAGAGTAGTATGGGAAACCGTGCGGAGTCAGAGGACACTCGGGTAACAAACCCGACCCTACTGCTCAGGTCACTACGGCTGTGTCAGGTCTTGAACCATCTTGCACAAGTCACTGCGAAATATACGCAAGATGACGTTATCTAAACTAGATAAACCACTACAAACATTCATATTCTTACCATCAGTCAGCTGTGTAAGAGAAGATTCATATAAATTTCTGTTGATAAAACTTATACACTTTATGATTCTGAGCGTACAGAGCAATAGATCGTTGACCAGTGCGTACAAAACACTGGATCGTTGACCAGTGCGTACAGAGCACTAGATCGTTGACCAGTGCGTACGGAGCACTAGATCGTTGACTAGTGCGTATGGAGTATTTATGTTGAGTTACACTAGATTTTGAAGTCTTTACCTGTCTCTTCCAACATCTGCTTATGTTTCTGTATATTTTTCTCCATCTGTGATTTGTTATTATTTGCCTCGGAAGATGTTTGAAATGCGCGAAAGCGCTTAAGCAAATTTTCCTACTTTGATTTTCCCTCGCGGTGCTGTTTCCTGTGGGGCAGGGTAGCGCCGAGAATGGATGAAGGCAAGCAAGTATGAGTATGTACATGTGTCACACTGTCTATCACAGGACTGTCTTTGTTTACCATAGTGATATTTCGTAAACCTGAAGCGATCCTAGTTATGTTCAAGGTTCCTCGCATTACGTAATGCATCGGTCAATGGTGTTGATTACATCTATATACTGGATTTATTGGGTTCTTAGTGCCTTATATTTTTCATTTTCATTTGATTGAGTTTTACGTTTTACGTCTTTTTTTTTTAGGGGGGAAGGGGGGTTGATCCTCACAAATTTCGTTCTTGTGGTCCAAAGTTGTTTATTTGGAGTTATTGACGTATGTATTGGCATGGTTCTCTTGCCTTATTTCATGTGTTGGCTGATTTTCATGGTTTCGTTCATGTGCACCGTATTCGATTGATTTTATTGGCTTATTTCATGTATTCGACTGGTTAACCTGGTCTATTTTGTGTGTCTGACTGGTTCCCTTGGCTTATTTCATACGGTCGACTGATTCTCATGGCTTATTTCATATGGTCGACTGGTTTTCATGGCTTGTTTATGTCTTCAACTGGTTCTCCTGGCTTCTTTCATGTAGTGGACAAGTTCTCATGGCTTATTTCATATCTTCGATTTGTCTCATGGCTTATGTATTCGACTGGTTCTTATGGCCTCATTCGTGTATTCGACTGATTTCCTTCTGTTTTTCTTATGTAATCGACTGGTCCCCATAGTATATTCCATGTAGTCGACTGGGTCTCCCAGAGACTGCTATAATTTCACTCGTCTATTTTTTTTGTGTAAATGTTGCAGTCGTTCCTGCCCTCACCTTCCCTACCTTCAGTTCATGTTTGGAGTACATTCCACTATCCACGTGTTACGTATCCTCTCTAGGTCTTGCTCATTATTACCTTTCCCCCCTCCATGGCTGCGCATCGTTCATGATGATCTCATCCTCCTCATGAATAGTTAGATAGGGCTCGAATCCATCTAACAAGCTGTTTACAATAGCCAAGAATAACACATTGAGGCAGAGGCTGAAATGGACTTTGTCTGTTACTTTCGCCCAGTTTGAAACTGACCAGCGACGCGTATTCCAAACTCTTTTCAGTTACGATGGCTTTTCATCGACTTCAGGAACCTTTTCCTAACGTTATTCTGAAGTTCTGACTTCATTATTTTCCCGCTGAGATCGAAATGCCACATTAGAACAGTTAAAGAAGTAGATAATCATCCGTTGCTTAATGTAAGAAGTCCATTTCATCACTTGCATAAAAGAATATTTGAAAAGATATTTACAGTATGTATATATGACAAGCCAAAGTCATGCATGCTTCATCAGCTTCACCTGATAGTCTCACAGAGGGAGGGGAAAAATTACGTATGTACTTAAGGGATCTGAATTGGATAGTATAGGTGACATAAGATGGCGTCCGCGAATTTGTCCTCGCTGGAAGGGCGATGAAATTGAATGAAGACGTGATTATAACTTTCAGCTTTCTCAAACAACTCAAGAATATTGATGGCTGCTTTGCAAACACCATTATTTATATTAGCCGTAACAAATGCCAGGGGTGTGGCATAACTTACAGGCGTATAGAAAGGGTCCATGAGAGGACATAGCAAGTTAGAAAAAGCTTTTAAAAAGTACCTCACTCACAGTAGCAAAAGTTGTAGACAGAGGCTACAACTTGAATGAAAGAACTGTAATTGGAGACAACAAGGATGAATCGAAAACTAAAATAGTCATTCATGCATTTTGTACGTGCAAAGTAGAAATAGATCATTACACAGACAGACGTGAAGACATGAGCACATCGTCCCAAAACATCACCAAATTCTTATAACACTTCACCAACAAGGCTGTCACCACCCACCTGGTGCAGTACGTTTTATTCCATGGTTTCTAGGCTTCCTTGGTAGTGGTGATTCTTGCCTGACCGTAGGCTTCCGAGGGGGCCATCGCCTCCTTCCAGACCCTCCTCACTTGGAGCGTACCACAGGGCACGAAGATGGGGCCCCTCGTATTCTATTATACTCTGTATGATGCCCCCAGCAGATGCCCCTGGTTGTGCCATCCACACCCAAACCCTCTTCCAACTGCGTCCTTCACCCCCTTCCCCCTTTCTGTCTCACTCGCCTCAAAAGACCTTATTAGATTTCTCATCATTCTTCGGACATCCCGATATGACTCTGGACGATTAGCCTTGACTGAAAGAGACGACCCCCCCCGCACCCATCAGTACCATCAGCAAATCTGATCATATATCGTCTCTACATTCTATGCCAACTGAAGTCTCTCTCTCTTCCTGAACTCAAGAACATCCTTAGACTTTTCATGATTCCCTCACTCGCTTGTGACTTCCCCTCTTGGCCACAAGATCATCCTCTCTCAAAAGTTCTCGCCACCGCTCCCTCTTGTTACCAGAGATCCCCTGTCCCTGGGTTGCATGTAGTTCTGCACCTCAGCCACATCATGCCCATGCCAGCTCGTACTGCTCGCCATCACAACCATTACGAAAACAATGGACAATCAACAGGTCATATCACAACTTACAACCTGACCCGCATGTGGAGACTGTTTACCCTCAATGTTTATGTTGTATTTAATAACTTTGCATCTTTCCAACTTTTGGTATAGTCGAATTATTATTACTATTATTATTATTATTAATATTATTATCATTATTATTATTATCATTATTATTATTATTATTATTGTTATCATTATCATCAGTAGTAGTAGTAGAAGTAGAAGTAGTAGCAGCAGCAGTAGTAGCAGTAGTAGTAGTAGTAGTAGTAGTAGTAGGAGTAATATATTATCATTATTATCGTTATAATTATTATTATTATAATTATTATTATAATTATTATAATCATTATTATTACTATTATTATTATTATTATTATTATTATTATTATTATTATTATTATTATTATTAT
>JAUUDZ010000036.1:0-19844 GCA_032361705.1 Panulirus versicolor | reverse complement strand
TAAGGCTCAGTCTTGGGCCCACTGATCTTCGTATAAGTAAATGACCTGTCTGATGGACCGCGTCATGTTTGCGGATAACGCCAAGGTCGTTAAAGTAAATATTGATCATGATTGCATAACATACAAAAGGACCAAAACATACTCCAAATTGATGTAGGGAATATTTGGTGAAATTCATTCCGAGTAAATGCCAAGTAAAGAGAAGGGAATTCAGTGAAAGAGAGCCTCAGTGCAAGGAATAAGCTACAGAGACTTGTATATGAATGACACCATAGAGTCGACATTTTGCCAGAGCTGCACATCAGAGAAATGTCAATGTAACAAACTGTGTTCTGGTAAGTATTAGAATTTAATTTGAATTCATGGACGGAGGGAGACTATGCCACAACGTATCAAACCAAAACTGGAAATGCTTCTCAAGTCTAGTCACTACACTTAAGGAAGCACGAAGATCCAGGAGGGAGCAGCTGAGGTGATACCTGAATTCAGAGAGCTGAGCTACAGTGAGAGGGCCACAGATGTCCACCTTGGAGGAGAGAAGAGTTAGGGGTGACATGGTCGCAGCCATCAAGTTCTTTAAAGCAACTGAAGACGCTGACAACGAACAGTTCTTCGTGAGATGTAATGCATGATAACCAGAGCTCCACAACGAAACGCTAGGCAATAGGTTTGTTAGTATAAGGATGGTGGACGGTTGGGTTAGACTAAATAACAAAACAGTGAGTATAGGCAATACAATATGTTAATATTTATCTATTTGATGGTAGAGAAAATTCAACAGATTAGGGCCTCACAACTCTAGGATTCTCTCTGTGTACTGTACCAATACGTAATTACACACATACGTATATAGGCACACGTATACGCCAGATATATCAACACACTCCCTACACACCTACACAAAGGCATATATACTTACATACGTAAACACACACACACATACACCAACACACACAGAAATACACACAAATCATAAATATACAAAAAAGAAACACACTTCGAAACAAAATCTACATAAATTGTTTGAATAGCAAACAGTACCATAAAAAAAGAAGCGACAAACTGAAAAGCATATAACGAAAAATAAAGATAGAATCCAGAAAGGAGCAACAGCCAATAAGCAAGACAAGACTTTCTCCAAGTCGGAAAAAAAGTGGTAAAAGAAGAGGTTATGTTTACATGGAAAACTGACTGGGAGCAAATGAATTCGCATAAAGGAAGTGAATCATGGAGGTAGGTGTTCCTGGATTATATCCGGGACTGTTTAGGATCAATCCTTGCGTACAGTAAAGAGAGAGACGATAATACGCTTCACTGATTATCAAGTTTGGCATCTGATTTAGGGCAAATGATCCTGCCGTGCTCGAATTAGAGGGACATGAGTAACCAAAGCCTTGACCTCCAGAGAGGAAACTTAAAACCTCGAGAAGACATGCACGAGTGTCACCTCCCTAGATTTACACAGCTTCTTCAGAAACGTGACTGCGAACCATGGAATAATATTACTGGGATCACTGTGAAGTCTGTAAATGAGAGAGTCAGAGCACAGGTATCAAAGGCAAGAGTTAGGGCAAGTCGTGAAAGAAGAATAAATTTACCAGGCGACGGAAGATCTTAGAGAGAGCAAAAGGATAATTAGACACGAGCTGTGAAGGAGACGTAGACAGTACAACATCCAGGCAGCACCGAAACATATCAATATCTTGAGATTGAACAGAGAAAGATGCGGCAAAGAGGGGCAAGAAAAACCATGAAAAAAGAATTGGAGGCGAATGGAAATCCATATATTTTTCCAAACTGTCAGCTACAAAAGGTGTAACTAAAGAACTCGAGTCAATCTTTCCTCACTCATTCTCTCCATGTGTCCAAACCATTTCAAAACACCCTCTTCTGCTCTCTCAACCACACTCTTTTTATTACCACACATCTCTCTTACCCTTTCATTGCTTACTCAATCAAACCACCTCACACCACATATTGTCCTCACATATTTCATTTCCAACACATCCACCCTCCTCCGCACAACCCTATCTTTTGCCCATGCCTTGCAACCATGTAACATTGTTGGAACTACTATTCCTTTAAACATATCCTTTTTTGCTCTCCGAAATAATGTTCTCTCCTTCCACACATTATTGCTCCCAGAACCTTCGCCCCCTTCCCACCCTGTGACTCACCTCCGCTTCCAAGGTTTCATTCGCTGCTGAGTCCACTCCCAGATATCTAAGATGCTTCACTCCTCCAATTTTTCTCCATTCAAACTTACATTCCGATTTACTTGTCCCTCAAACCTAGTTGACACACCCACTTCCATGCCCTCCCATAATTTGCATTCATCATTTGCATTCTCTCCACACACCCTGCCCAGGTATATGAGTTTTCCCAATCCCTATCATATCCACACTACAATTTTTAAACCTCTCCTCAGTCTCCCTTCTATTACTCTCACTAGTCATCCCATTCATATTCAACTCCATCACCCTTTATGGTTCGTTCCTTTAAACCCTCAACATAACTGGTAGACTCCAGTGCCGCCTCTTAGCGTTTTGTGCCTTACCCTTGACAGGTCACTTGCAGAGGGCAACTCCAGCACAGTGTTTCCATTGGCAGCAAGGCTTCAAAATTGTCAAGAACTAAAACGAATAGTACACCTCAAGTGTTTGTCCAAATCTAAAACCATTTCCCTGATGTAATTGGGCAATGCCTCTCCCTTTAGTTCCATCCATAAGGGGTGTACTAACGGGGTCACCATGAGAAGGGTGAGACTTGGCTACTCCAGCAGAACTAGAGTATCCCCTCAAGGTGCTGAAACTCGGTATTTTCCTCAATTTCAAGCTTCTTTACTTTTCACAGTAGCAGTACCTCCTACCTCACTGGTTATGATACTGCCACAGTACAATTACATTGGCAAACTTACATTTTTTTTTCTAGAACTTTTCTTATGACAAATATTGAATCGAAGAGAGCAGTCAGTGGCCTAGCCACATCATTTTTTCCCCCTTCATTTTCCTTGAATGAAATTTGTGGCAGTTTTTTTATTTTCATTTCATGTGTCTTCATCATTTATGTCAGTGTTGTAGAATGTTCTCTTCTCTTAACAGAATGTGATTTGTGTCTTCAATTATGATTACAGATGCAAAAAGTCATTAAAGAATTTTGCCTTTTTTTATCATCATGAACGAAATCACCTTTTTCTGTGATTAATTGACCAACTTACTGGGTAATGACTCTCTTGCTTCTAACATCTATGAATGCTTTAGTATTCTATCACATTGATGCTTATTTTTCATGTCTCTTAGTTTCTCAGTGTAAAAATAATTTTCTTTCGTTTTGGGTGTTGGTCTCTTAGTTCCTTATGAACTACTTTATTAGACAGCAGGTACTTCATTATTTCATGTTCCTCCCCTTTGCTTTGTTTTAGAAAAAGACTACCTGTTACACATTGGCACATATGTTCCCTCCCATATCTTGAAAGCTTTACTTAAGCTTTTCCATTCACCATAATCCCAATTTGCCCGTCAAGAGCATTATGGAGATCATTAGAATTTGCAAATCATAAACCTGGCATTTTTTTGTTACTGACACACTGACCAACATTGCATGGTGCTGAATGTGACATGAGAATTAAGTTGTTATGGATCACTTGTACTAAACTTTTCTCCAACCTAACATGATTAACAAGATCCTCATTTGTAGTTATTATTAAATGTAAAGTATTTTTGACACAAGTAGGTCTCTTGACTATTGGATTAGGATGCGATTATGCAAATTTAGGTTGAGTCTGCTCCTGGAGCTACTGGAAAAGGATTCCCCTGAGTGCCTTTCCAGTGTATAGAAATGTATTGGATGCATCCACACATCTCATCTTGCTTGCACGGAGCAGGTGCCTTTCCCATGCATAACATGCATTGGATGCATCCCCCCTCTTATATATTTTGTTGAAATATCTTACTTTGATAGGATTGTATTCATTACAAAGCTCTGCTGATTGATCATAAGATATGGCAAGGGCAACTACACAAGGATCCCCAAAATCTTTCAGGGGTGGTGACCAGACATTAGTAAGGTTGGAAAGAATATCACCCGTGGATCTTGCCTTACAAAGGCCATACTGGTGATGAGAGAAATGCCTGTGAGATTCTAGGTGTCTAAGGATATGAGAGTTTAGCAGGGTTTCAAAGTCTTTGGAAATGGTAGATGTCAAAGCAATAGGACAATAGTTAGAGGGGTTAGAATGGTCACCCTTCTTAGGGATGGGATGCATCAATGCATGCTTCTAAGAGGGAAAACTTTGGTTTTTAAACAGAAGTGGAACAGATGAGCAAGCACAGGTGCAAGTTCAGAGGCACACTCTTTCAGTACATAGGGATGTATGCCATTGGGACCATAAACCATGCTTGTATATCCAGAGAAAGAATGGCTTTCGAACAATCCAAAAAGAGATTTCTGGGAGGGGCATAGGATAAGTGAGAGGAGCATCAGGGGTGAAGGAATTTTAGAATTATCCAAGATGGAGTTAGAGGAGAAACGGGAACGAAAGAGTTGCTTTACCTGTGGGAGAGACAGCTGTAGTACCATCAGAATGGAAAAATGAAGGAAAGGTAGAGAAATGGAAATTGTTAGAGATGCCCCTAGCTAAAGACTAGAAAGGCTTATCATTGGATGACAAGGAGAGGTTATCCCACTTCTTTTGAATAAAGAAACGCTTTGCCTTACGGATGACATACTTGCAATGATTACAGGCAGTGATAAAAGCTGAACAGGAGTCAGAGGAATGAGAGTTTTTCCAAGCCCGATATTCCTGATCCCATGCTTGAATGGCCCCAGGAGTGGTTGAACCATGGATTGGATGAAGAGGTCATCTTGAAGGAAGAGAGGATAAATGCTTCCATTCCCTCAAGAATAAGCTCTGCTACGCATTTGGTGGAGACAGAAGTATCACCACCTAAGAAACATTAATTCACCTAAGGAAAGTTGGAAAAGTTAAGTAAGTTATTCCAGTCAGCTTTGTTGAGGAGCCAGTATCTACTCACAGATGGGGCTGCTGGAGCGGGAGATGCCATTAAAATAGATATATTTATGAGAGAGTGATCAGATGAACCAGTTGGGGGTGAGATTAAGTAGTTAAAGCATGATGGACTAGAGGTGAAAAACAGATCCAGAATATTGGAAAAGTGGTCACAGTTGTCAGGAATATGGGTAGGCTGGGAAATAATTTGCCCTAAATCAATGAGAATCAAGAACATGAGTGCTTAAATCCCTCCATCATCAATATGGGAAAAATTCGACCATTCCCTATAGTGAATGTTAAAATCCCTGAAGTAGAGGATCTCGATCTGCGGTTGAGAGAATGCCACAGTCTCATAGTAGGAGTTTAGATAGTCGAGGAAAGGTATAAAATTTTTAAAATTAGGAGAGCAATAGGCAAACAGAGAAAAGGTGTTTAGTCAGGAGACAGACCTTTAGCCACATAAAATCAAAGTTTAAGGATTCAAGGTCCTTGAGATATGCAACAGCTGTGTTGTTATTGGAGTAAGTGCAAACATCTCCTTTGAGCTGGAATTGTGAGTGGAGATTATAGTTGGGCATTGAAAAGGGACTAGTGAGAACATCATTAGAAAACTCTGTCTCAGAAAGAAGTGAGATACTGGGAAAGGTAGTAGACAGAAGGTGTTCAACAGAGGAGAGGTTACTAGAGAGACCACAAATGTTAGTAGAGTGAATAGAAAGACAGGAAGGTCGTGGGAAGGGCTGTCTGAGCAGTAGAGTCAGGTGGAAACCTGCAGATCTTAGCATTCCATGATCATGGGGACTAGTGGCCATAGATTTGTTAGATCCTATCATGATTATGCTTAAAAATGTTTGAGTAGACAGGAGTTGGCAAAAGTTCATATGTGAAGTAAATAAGCGAGGCTCAAGTAGGTGTATGGTGCTTGTAAGGAGAAATATATATATGCCTGTAGGCAATTATGTTGATAAAAAAGCATCTCTTATGCACATGTGTGCAAGATTTTAGCATTTGTCTGTGATATTTTTGACATGTATGAAAGCCAGTGAAATGCATAAAATCAAAATTGAAAATTATATGAGATTTTCAGTACATGATAGAAGTGTGAAAACCCTGTGACGGTAAAATTCAATCATATATTGAATGCGTATATATGATAAATGTGTATGAAAACCCTGAGATACTTTAGGAATATGAACAAATTGACTACTGGGGAGAAGGATGTCACCATGGAAAAATGTTTAGGAGTCTGCTCTGTGAGAATTTTACCCTTCCACACTTTTAAGCCATTCCCTACAACTGGGTTGTACAAGACACTTTATTTTATGGTATATTCTGTTCACTTTGCTTTAGGCATAGAGCATAGAAATTCCAAAATTGTCCACCTCTCCTCTGAAGTGAAGTATACAGCCGTTGACATTTGTAGTGGCATTCCAAGCTTGTTACCAGGTGCTGCAGCCTAAATGTTTTTACATGCACAGGTCAGTCTGCATGATCTGTGCCTTCTTATTATGTAATAATTTGTGCCACTGTGACTTGCAAGATCATAGATATTCATGATGAAACCCCATAGTAATCATATTTGTTTGCAATAAAAACAATTACAAAAATAACGCATCTCGCTACATAAGCTTGACAGTACCCTTAGTGTACTTCAATTGTCTTGAAGCAAGACATCATAAGTTAAAGGGCACATAGCACAGGTAAACATAATTATACCGGGGTGAGTTTGAATATCATTGCGTTTGAGAGCTGTGTTCTTTTCAGTTGTAATGAATTTAAATATTTTTTTGAGAATGTTTGAGGGTATTTCACGCATGGCATATGTTTGACATAAGAACTGCTTCAGTGAAAGATTTGTGGAATCAAACAGTTTGCAATTGATAGTTGGTTTTAGTAAAAAAAAAAGATGTGTTTTGAGTCTTTCAAGGGTAATTTGAAAATACAAGGGCATGTAAAGCATTTGGAGTAAACCATGGAAAGGTCTGTGGGACCTGCATGTGGAAAGGGAGCTCTGGTTTCGGGGCATTACACATGACAGCTAGAGAGTGAGAGTGAACGAATGTGGCCATTTTCCCTTTTCCCGGCGCTACCTCGCTGGAGGGTGGATGCTGTTTCATGTGTGGCAGGGTTGCGCCCGGAATGGATGAAGGCAGCAAGTATGAATATGTTCATGTGTATATATGAATATGTCGGTGTATGTATACGTTGAAATATATGGGTATGTATATGTGCGTGTATGGGCGTTTATGTATATATATGTGTATGTGGGTGGTTGGGCCATTCTTCGTCTGTTTTCATGCACTACCTCGCTGATGCCAGAAACAGTGATTAAGTATAAATGAATAATACTAAGGTGATATAAGTAGACCTGATGTGATATAAAGAAGTGCCAAGGTGATACAGGTAGTTCTGGGATATAAACTGACAGTAGGGTGATATATATAGTTTTAGTGTAATATATAGTGGCACAAGGGTGGTTAGGTAGTTCTGGTGTAATGCAAAGTGGTATCAGGGTGATACAAGTCCTTCTAAAGGCACCAAGGTAACGTAAATAAGTTTTGGTCTGATATACAGTAGTAACATGAAATTTAGTGATACCAAGGCGATACAAGTAGTTCTAGTGTGATAAAAAATGGAACCAAGGTGACATAAGCAGTTCTAGTGTTATGTAAAGTAGTACATAGAGGATGATATAAGTACTTCAGAGGGTACCAGGGTAATATAAGTAGTTACCACATCAATGGTTTTATGTTGGTGGAATCAGTGTCTACCTGTGGGTATGATGATCATTAAATCACATATAAATGGTGTATTTGCCATGTTACACCTCACTTGTTCACTCCGGGATCTGACAGATAAGAGTATTCATCATTATCAGGCCATTCTCTGTAGGGCTCTGTTGGACAAGTGTTTGACAAGCTATATCATTCAAGAAGAAGGCTCATATTACAGTGTTATAAGAGCTTCAGGATGAGGAACTGATGGATAATTGCTATTGTTGTGTCTTCTTGGATGAATGTGTATTAAGATAAATTATCAGAGATGATTGATGATGGTTTGTGATAATGTTTTGCTGCAGGATCATACAGATGAACACCATGATCCAGGATCTGTCACAGCGGCTCAACCAAGAGGCTAAGAAAAGAGAGAAGGTAGAGACAGAAATCAATATCAGGTAAACTCCTCCATCTTCTTGACATTTTGTCTTTATGTTATTCTTTATGTTTCCTTCCCATCCTTCATATAATTTTCTATATTTACCTAAGAACTGGTCTTTTCAATTTCCATTCTTTATCTATACATCCTCATTTCAGTTTTCACCTGTCTGGGTTCACTTTTTTCTTTTTCATTTTCACCTATAATAATATAAATGTATATAAATCTCCATCTACTTTACTTTTCATTTCTTTCTATTCAAGTTTAACCTTCTTATTTTATAATTAACAGTTCATCTTTTCCAGAAGTGATGGTGTTATTCAGTTTGAGCCTATTTTCAAATGCACATCTCAAGAGTTGCTTCATTCACCTGGGCCATTGTGAAAGTCGAGGATTCAACACTTAATTTCTGATATGGTTGGTAACTTTGGTTACCGCCCTTATGGTATCTTGCAACCAACTGAGGGAGTCAGAGGCTACACTTTTAGATGGTAGCCACACTTGGCAACCATGTGAGGGAGTGCATGGCTACCCATGAATATGACAGCCATATTTGGCAATCATGTGAGGGAGGCCTTGTCTACCTCTAAAGATGGTAGCCACACATCACCCATGTGAGGGACTCCATATCTAACCCTGAAGATGGTAACCACACTTAGCAGCTACGTCAAGGAAATATTGTAACATCCTTCAATGTGCCCCATCATACACAACCACTGCCTCCCACATCACAAATCTAAGTCATTCCGTCGAACCTGACATTCTAACCACAAACTCTCCCTCAAGTTATTCCTTCTAACCCAATAGTCTAGCCAAACACTTTCCCACCAAACACTCTCTCTAACCCATCAGTCTAGCCACAAACTTTCCCTCCCGTCATTTTATCTAAATCGACAGTCTAGCTACACACTTTCCCTCCAGTCCATTCTTGTAACTAAGCCAACAATCCAGCCACACATTCTCCCTCCAGTCAGTTTCTGTAAGTAACCCAAGAGTCTAGCCATACACTATCCCTCCAATCACCCCCCCTAACTAACCAGACAGTTTAACCACACTCTTCCTTCAGTCAGTCCCTGTAATCAACCCAACATTCTAACCATGCACTCTCTCTCCAGCCACTTTTATAACTAACAATCTAGCCAACCACTGTAGTCACCACCAGAATGAACGAGCTGCTTGAGGACTATGGCAGCACCAAAGTGGAGAAGGACAGGGAGATGCGTGAGTTCGATGACAAGATGAAGGAATTGCAAGTTGGGTTCAGTGACAGTGAGAAACAGAGGATATTAATGGAGATCTCCTCTGTGGCCCAGGAGCTCTCACGCAAGATGGATGAGAAGTAAGTATGAGGTGGTGCTCACTGTTATACTGTTAGCCCAATACAGAATGCAGGTCATTGAGAGAAACTTGACTGTGGTAATGGTCATAAGTTTCAGCAGCAAGTATTAAGATATTCTTGGACTGAAATAAGATAATCACTGCCTTTGGTTATATGAAGATGGTGAGCATCAGCTTTTTGAGAGAGAAGAAAAGGGTGTGCTGAAATGATTTGGACATATGGAGAGAAGGAGTGAGGAAAGATTGACAAAGAGGATATATGTGTCAGAGGTGGAGGGGACAAGGAGACCAAATTGGAGGTAGAAGGATGGAGTGAAAAATATTTTGAGCGATCAGGGCCTGAACATACACGAGGGAGAGAGGCATGCGAGGAATAGAGTGAATTGGAATGATGTGGTATACCAGGGTCGACATGCTGTCAATGGACTGAACCAGGGCATGTGAAACATCTGGGGTAAACCATGGAAAGGTGTGTGGGGCCTGGATGTGGATAAGGAGCTCAGGTTTCAGTGCATTACACATGACAGCTAGAGACTGAGTGTGACTTCCTCATAAATTAAAAAAAATGGAAGAAATTGAGACCACCATGATTTATGAAAATCAAATTATAGAATTGTGAATCATGATTGGAATTCTGGTTTTTGTATATATCTGGTTGTGGGAAGGGGGCTGTGGTTTCAGTGCATTACACATGACAGCTAGAGAATTAATGTGAGTAAATGAGGCCTTTTCTTCACCAGTTCCTGTCACTAGTGTGGGGAATGGCAAACAAATATGAAAGAAAGATATATTTACATACTTCATGTCCCAAGAGTCCCTTCTATATTTATGAGGTTTTCACAGTGCTCAGGTAGCTGGCCATGACCAATGGATAGGACCACAGGTCATGAAATAAAATGATGTTGTGGCTGCATCTACATGAGAGTGTGGGACAGATGAGTAGTAAGTGATCAGTGTCTTCACTGTGGTAGTTGCACTGTGGGTGAAATGGGTCTTTTGATATGATGAAATGGTGTTTATAGTGTTCTAGGCTTAGGTGATGTTCCAAGCAAAGACTGTAACTCATTCATATCCGGGAAGTTTGGTCTCAGATGGGTGTATATATAGTGAGGTGATATTTAAGCCTTGGATAGAAGGGTGAGTTTAGTGCTTGTTGGGGTTATTTCAAGGTTTATGTGTTTTTTCAGTATTATGTTTGGTGTTGGTATGGGGATCTGTAAGAAGAAACTGTTGAAGTGTAAGGTAGGGATAGAATTTTTACTTCTACTTTCAGGTAGAGGGTTATTTATGGAATGGCTTGTGTGGGAGAGGTCCAATGCTGCTGCAAAGATTTGATTGCTGAGTATGTTGAGGTGATACTGTATAGGGAGAATCTTTGTTTCACTGTGTAAGTGTTGAGGGCTTGTGGCTAGTAAAAAGTAATCTTGAAGAATTGCTCACTTCAAAGAAGTCCAAAATTCCTCTCCTACTAATTGTAGTTCAGCCTTAGAACTCTGAGAGCCCCTTGAAATGGGTACTGGGTATATAGAATTATTCGAATGTCATTTGAGTTTTCCATCAATATATCAGTCAGTAACAGAATAAGGACAGCTGTTCTTGGTCTCGTATTATTATTATTATTATTATTATTATTATTATTATTATTATTATTAGTTTCTTTATTTATTTCTTCTATTCCACCACATACTTCATCAATTGTTGATTTTCTTAATGTCTTGATATGACATTTGCTTATCGTATCACTTTTGATCTGTTAATTATAAATAAGGACAGAGAGGGTAATTTAAGGACAAAAGCACATATATCGATTTTTCTGTATTTATGAAAAGCTAAAGATGCTCTATTGCTTTATTATTAATTACACTTACATTCTAATTCACTAGGTGGTGATGAGCAGAGGAAGTAGCAAAACTCCCATGAAGGAAGCAATCATAATGCCCTCATTACCACCAGAAGATGACCCTTTATTGGCAGGCCTTCAGGGGGTTGATACTGTTATTGAACATTTCATAAAAAATGCACAAGGTAAATGTGACATTTCATTATTTTTTATATTTATTTAGATGGTACAGATAGATGTTATAATGTCCAGGAATTAACATTATTTCAAAGCCTTATTTCAGTAAATCTTTATTCTGTGTGTTAGATAGTTTAAGTTCTTCATTTTACTTCACTTGTTCTCTGACTACCTAAAACATACTTTCATCTCAGATACTTTTTTTGCAGATTTTCCCAAAAATATTCAGGGCTTGAGAATGTATTTTTTAATAAGATCATGATTTTCACAGCACAAGGAGGCAGTAACAACTTAGTACTGCTAGAACACATAGAAGAGGTGCGGAGAAGTCAGCTGGCAGTTTGTCAGACTGCCCAGCTAGTGCAAGAACAAGTAGCCCAGCTCGTTGCATCTCGTGCACAACTGGAGGCTCATCGATCAGCCCTGCATCATCATCTGGCAGCAATTACGTCACTTATAGCCAACAGCACCAATCACTCTTCCACCACCACCACCACCACCACAGCTGCCTCTAATGCTGTTGCAAGTTCTCACCAAACTATAACCAACAGCGCACCAGTCTCCATGGCAATTCCAGTGACTACAACTCCACTGGGTGTGACAACTGCTACATATACAATTGCAACACCTAACACAGCCACCACTGCCACTAGCACCACCCCATGTCTTGGTCATCCCCACCCTTTGACAACCACTACACCAAGCATGGTTGCTGGTTCCCCAGTTGCCACCATTATCAACAGGAGTTTACAATCACTTGTGCCAACTGCTTCTGTCATGTCTTGGGCTGGATTGGCTTCTCCCTTTCTTGGTAGTACAAACATTGCTCTTTCTTTGGAAGGTAAAGATGGAGTATTTTATTCTCATTTAACTACAAAAGACTGTGGGAAAGATGCAAAAACTACTGTATCTAGTGCAAACACCTCAAAACCAAACAACAGAATATCAATACCACATGGGAATAGTAAAACTTCATCTAGTTGTCGCCATAGTTCCAGCAAAAGCCACAAACATGCCTCAATTGAGACAAACAATAGTTCTCCAGTAAAATATAATGGAATACCAGCAAATCTCCCGAAGCATATTTTCAAACCTCTTCAACTTAGTAACCCAAATACCACTACGAATACTACAAAAAAGTCTTGCAAAACTATAACCTATTCTCAGCCTCCCAGCATAACAGGACTTCCACAACCCTCTGTAGCTCTCGTTTCCCCGACCTCAACAGTAACAAGCCAAAATGGGTTAGTGACACTGCCAGTTATTCATAACTCTGTTGGTAAGAATGGCAGAACTAACAAACCTGTGATTGGCTTCACTCCATATTCAAAAACTTCCCCCACCAAAGTAACACAATCATGGATATCAAATTCAAGTTAAAGTCATTTACTACATTCAGATCTATGGGTGCATAGATTAAAACCTCTTTCCACCACAGGTATATATGTTACAAACATTAATAGAACTTTGTGAATATTTGTTTGAGAGACTTTCTCATACAATGTTCCATGTTTTAGCTCTGCCAAAGAATTTTATCCTCATGACACGAGGAGTCCAGCTACTAGTGTGGGGTGGACGCTTGTGATGGTTGTTGTAGCATAATTTAAGAGATCTCACTAGTCAGGTATATTCCTATGATAAATGACATGGAGACCTAGGGAGTGAGGCCATATATTTTGACCAGCACTGGTAGCCTTCTTTAGCCAGGCTCCCAAATACAAAATGCTCTTGGAAAGATAGTGACAGCAAAAAACTACTTTTTATTTTAGAATTTTGGGCTTAGGATGATATAGGACACTCATAAGAAAACCATAAGATAGATTTTTGTTAGAATGGAAAGGCAAAAACTAGATTCAACCAGTATCTCTTCATCATCAAATACTCCTTGTTCTGACCTGTCCTTACTGCATAAAACACTGTTACCTTACTGTGTCCTATCCTATTTAACTATATTCATTATGCAAAGTCCCACTATCCAACACGGTAAAATACTCAAAATTTTTTCCTGTATCCCTATTTCCACGCAATTCCAGTCACTTCCATGCTTATATTCCATAAGTACAGAAATGTATACTCCTCTTAGCCACATATTCCAAAACTCTTTCCTTTTATTTACACATATCTCCTTTTACAACTTTTTACCTAATGTGTTTATGCACACACACACACACACACACACACACACACACACACACACATCACCACCCCCTTTTCATTCTTTCATGGTCTCAACTCATCCCAGCAGTCCTTGATTTGTTTCTCAAGCCACCCTTTTTTCAGTTCCATACCTCATTTAAGCATCCTCATTCCTCTGTCCTCATTACTAACTCTAAATCCCAAGCTTATGAAAATCAACAGCATCAATCTTTTGTCATTCTTTTACTGCATACCCATGCTTCTGTTTTATATTTCAAGACAGCTGGACTGTACCCTTGAACATAGTTCACAACACTTGCATATTGATATCTTTATCTCTCTTAACTTTTTTAGATGCCTAAAATTCTTAACCTTTTCCAGCTTTTCACCATCCAACGAAACCATACTAAAAATCCCCTTTTCAAAGCACTATAACTAAGCTTTTATTAGTATACACTTTCAAGTTCCTTATACTTCCAAGTTCTCTTAAAATGTCTTGCAGTTCCTCCTTCATCTCACATTATCATGCTCCCATTTGCAAATAATCATATCACTTTCCCTCATCTTGATGCAGCTTTATTTCTTTAAATATATCACTTACCAAATCTTCTCTAATAGCTCTATTTGTAATGGGACTAGACACCTGTGGGAGACATATTACTCATGTTGGATCATAACCTCATCCCCACATCACTCAATCATTTTTTCATTTGTTATATACATACCTTAATTTCTTTGTAGTAACCCTTTACTACTTATACCTGCTAATTCAGCTCCATATATTTTGATACATTTCATTGTCCATCTTTGTTATTCTCTTAGCTAGTTTCTCCAATTCCTCATTCTCTATTTCTTTACAATTATTTTCACATTTTATTGTCCATCTTTGTTATTCTCTTAGCTAGTTTCTCCAATTCCTCAGTCTCTATTTCTTTACAGTTATTCTCACAGCAAATATCTCTTCAACATAATCACTCCCTACAGTAATATAACTTGTTAATCTCATACCTAACCTTTTCATTTTTTGTCCTCATTTAATAAGCCAGCATTAGTCAGTTCATACATAAATTTTGAACACATCTGGCGCACATATAGGTGCAATCACTGCATCCATCCACTCTTACTGTACTGTATTATTCTAAGCCCTCAACAATGTCATTTGGAAACTTATGAACTAGGAATCCCCTCCTTACACCTCTGTCCAGTTATTTATGTCCCAAACACACTTTTCTTATTGTCTTTAAAACTTTCTAATGCTGTCTTATATGGTCATTTGTGTTGACCATCCAGTTTACCTTCATCAAAACATCATGAATCAATTATATATTTTTTCTTCTTTAACCCTTTGCTGCTTCATTAAATTTCAAAAGCTGTCTTTTCTAATGAAAAAGTTTAGTCTTTTATTATCTTTTCAGTATGAAATGACCTAATGTTACATATCAGGCATTTAAATTTTTTGGAAATATCATTAAACAATGGAAATTTAGACTTTCAAGAAAATGTGCAAAATTTCTCACTTTCCTCTTCTGCTCTTACTCTTAGAAAGTGATAATAAAAGTGAGGAAAATTTCCAGCCTTCCCATCACTGTCACTCTTAGATGCTTTCTGCCATATGCAGGAGATATATAGGTAGTATTCTTTCTCCCCTATCTCCAGATATGATATATATCTTCTTTTTTTTTATATATGTATACCTGCCTTTCATTCTGCCTTAGCAAATTAGTGTTATGAACAGATGAGCGAGTCTTAAAGGTAAATCCCATGCACGGCTCTTTCTTTGGTTCAGTTTTTGCTTTCAGGGATTGATGATACAGGAGATCTCTTGCTCCCCCACCTTCCACTCCTCTTAGTCACCTTCGGTAACAGAGATATCTATGGATGGTATACCCCCCCCCCACCCCTACATGTATTGCCTCTTCTAATAACTTTCTTGTACTTTACTGATCTCAGTCTGCATAACAGTTATCTTGGCCTTCTGAACTGGATTGTACTCATTCAAACTTTACCAATGGCTTCTCAGTACATCCTCCCTCTAAACATATTTTGCTACATACCCCTACCATAATCCAAGCTGCAAATGTTTCTTCAGCATAATCCACGTTAAACAAGAGCTAATGAGATTATTCAAACCCCTTTCATTTCCTTCTTACAGTTTTCCTTTTCATCTAGTCTTAGCCTGTCTCATCCAGATACCCTTTCATTTTCTTTTTTTCATAATTCACTCTCCTTATATCACGCTCCACTCATTTTATACACCCATACGGCTATAAACACTATACGACTCAGGTGATAAATTTTTCTTGTGACCTGCAGTTATGGTTTTATAACTTTAAGATCCTACTGTATCTGCCCTCTTCACACCAATTTTAGCTTAAGCTGGCTAATGGTATGCTTAACTGGGTACCACATGATAATCTTGACATGAATTGTGTAAACAAATCACTTTCATGTTGCACTGGATGTTTGGCTGCTTTTGGCTTTAACAGAGGCATCATGAAAAATTAATGAACACATTTACTAAAAATGCTCATAGTTCAAACAAATATACATCAATAAAAGTAGAAGCATGTTTAAAAAACTTGCCAAATTATCATCAAATTATATCAGCAGCTCTGGTTTGGTGATAGACAGTTGCATCATCAAGTGTGAACCTACCATCTGAAACACTTTCAATTTTCTTTTAAAAGAATAAAGAATTACAAATTGCTAAGCTACCCAGGAAGCACCACCATAGTCAAATTTTTTCTCCAAGTGATTTTTTTAAGTGGCCACTTTTGCAATACTGGTGGTCTTACATACATTCCCCATTCCATTTTTCAGAACTCGGTTGACCTTCTATAACTTCCTAATTTTCTCCATTTCCTCATTCTGTACATAATGAAGCAACCCTCATTCCTTTATAGATTACTGCAAGTAGCTTCCCTAATATAACAGTTCTTCAGCAAATGATTTAAGTATTACTGTTGGTTCTTTCATTTGAAGATGGGCAGTAACTAGTGTTTGCGGAAGTATCTGCATATGGCACCCTTATTTGAATATGGAAGAAAGCAATGTAATATTGGTAGATATGACTGTTAAAGTAGATGGAATACAAAAACATTCTGCAGTAAATCAGGTTAGATGAGATATTGGAAATGCCTTTCCATAGATACAAGTGCAAATCAACGAGTGGACAAGTTGGTTTAAAACATGTCTGGAAATTGAGCTAAGGTTTGTTACCCCAAAGCCTCCAAGAGAAAAAGTTTCTCTTCATGTTGAACAGATTTTTGTGTTATTCCAGTTGAGGTTTGTATTGACTGAGATCATACAATTTGACTGATGCAAGACCCTGGTGAGTGTGAATGATGTGTGCCTCTCATGAGTCATGTTTTCTGTATTATGAGTCAACCCATTTTCTGTATCTCCTATGGAAGTACTGTGATGTCTGAATCAGTGGTTTGAATGTCAGGACGGCAGCCTAATATTTGCTATAAAGAATTCAGATGTGGATGCCAAATTGCTGCCATCACAGTTATACTGACAGACCAAATATATCACATTTGTATTTATAAAACAAATAAAAATGAAACACAAAAGTTGGTCTTAATTTCCTAAAAGGAAACGCCATTCATTATATCATGCACATTTTTTTTTTATGTGTCAAAGCTTAATATTATGTCATTTACTTCATATCAGTCATATACCCTTAAGCCTTCACTGACTGTAACCTCACTGTGGGATTCAGTACCAACAAACAACCTAGTTCAACACAAACTGTGTTAAAAGACAGCACAAACAAAAATCAAACATTCTATACCCAGTTCTAGGAATTATCTCAACTGAAGGAAACTACATCCACTGCTTATATTCTCTTTGTTATAGGAAACATATTTCACTTGAATAATTACCTATTACTTCTGTATAGGGAGGACGTTTTACACTCTTTTGAGCTTTCTCTACTATCATACAGCTTTTTAAACTTCAGTGTGCCTGACAACAATTTTGTCACTTAGTCTGTTCCATTCCAGTGATACAATTATACTGTACTATAAAAGTACTTCTTTAAATCTTTTGTAACACATTTCTTGCTCAATTTCACATAATGGCCTTTGGTTGTCTTATCCTTGCGTATTTCAAAGTATTGTTCAACAAGGACTTTACCAGACAATTTGAAAACTTACATGCTAGGATCAGGCCATCCCTTCTTTCCTCCATGGTGGACAAATTAAAGGCCTCTAATTTTTCCAGGTAATTCAGCCACTGCTGTTGGAACCCATGGGGTGCTGCATCCCATCCCACCTGACCAAAGAGTCTCTCTCTCTCTCTCTCTCTTTCTCTCTCTCTCTCTGAATATCAATATTACATCATCGGCACATGTAGTAGAATACACACCAATAATGTTACTTAACGTCTTCATTTTCCAAGTTCAATCTTTTTTAATATTTCTGATACTGCAATGAAAAACTTCATTAAAGTCATATCCCACTGTTACATTCTTTTTTCTATTCTTTCTTTATTCTTGTATGAATATAGTTTGGCAACTGAGTTGCCTTTTCATTCATGAGAACAATTATTTCTACTCATTTAATAGAGGTTTCTCAAAGTCATTTATTGCTGCAGTATTTGCTAGACTGGCTAGAGAGTATCATTAGTACTGTAGTTGATTTTTAATCCTGTTTGTTCATTCCACTGACTGGAATCCTGCGACTACAGGGGACAGAAGTAGGGAGCCTGGAACCCTTCCCATCTTGTATTTCATATTCTATAAAAAGAAACAAATGAAGGAGCCAGGCAGGGAGTGCTGTTTGAGGAAAGAAACCTGGATGTTCTGTCGCTGAGCAAAACAAAGCTCAAGGGTAAAAGGGATGAATGGTTTGGAAATGTCTTAAGAGTAAATTCAGGACTGGTGAAAGGACAAGAGCTAGGAAAGGAGTAACACTACTCCTGAAGCAGGAGTATGTGATAAGATTGTAAGGAAGTAAAACTGAAAGTGGATGGCTAGAGGTGGGTGATTATTGGTGCTTATGCACCTGGCCAT
The DNA here is from genome assembly GCA_032361705.1 of Panulirus versicolor. Lineage (NCBI taxonomy): Eukaryota > Metazoa > Arthropoda > Malacostraca > Decapoda > Palinuridae > Panulirus > Panulirus versicolor. Next base: position 1,169 of record JAUUDZ010000036.1, on the reverse strand, counting down.
GAGAGGAATGATTATGAAAGGCAAGTGTTTTGGGAGCAGCTGAGTGGTTGTGTCAGCAGTTTTGATGTAGTAGACCAGGTATCAGTGATGGGTGATTTAAAGGCAAAGATAAGTAATGTGGAAATTAAAGGTATACTATAGGTGCATGGGGTATAAAGTGTTGTTATGAATGGAAATGGTGAACAGCTTGTGGAGCTGAGTGCTGAGCAAAGACTGGTGACTGGGAATAAGTGGCTTAAAAAGAGGGATATGCACAAGTATATGTGTGTGAGTAGGAGAGATGGTCAACAGGCATTATAAGATTACATATTAATTGATAGGGATGTAAAAGAGACTTTAGAATGTAAATGTGCTAAGAGAGGCAGCTGGTAAGATTTCTGATCACTATCTTGTGGAGGCAAGAGTGAGGATTTGTAGAGGTTTTTGCAAAAGAGGAAACAATGTTGGGGAGAAGAGAATGGTGAGAGTAAGTGAGCTTAGAAAGACTTTTGAGAAGAAATACCAGGAGAGACTGAGGAGAGCATAGCAAAAGGTGAGAGTAATTGAGGCAAGGGGAATGGGTTAGGAATGGGAGGTACTTAGGACAGCAGTGATGACATGTGCAAGAGATCCATATGGCAGGCAAAAGGTGGGAGGTGGACAGAACAGAAAGGGTAGTGAGTGGTTGGATGAATAAGTAAAATTGGAAGTGACAGAGAAAACAGAGGCATTTGGGCGAGTCATACAGGGAAAGAGTTCAAATGATTGACAGTTATATAAGAGAACATAGCAGGAAGTCAAGTGGAAGGTGCAAGGGTTGAAAAAGAGGGCAAATGAGGTGAGAGAGTATCATTACACTTTAGGGAGAATAGGATGTTTTGGAAGGAGGTAAATAAGACCTTCCACAAAGCATCTCTATCAACCCTATCATAAGCCTTCTCTGGATCCATAAAAATGCTGTTTCCTGTGGGGCGGGGTAGTAACAGGAATGGATGAAGGCAAGCAAGTATGAATATGTATGTGTGTATGTATGTATAGGTTTGTGTATGCTTATGTTCATATGTATATGGGAGTATATGTGCGTATGTGGGCGTTTATGTATATATACGTGTATATGAGTAGATAGGCCATTCTGTCTGTTTCCTGGCACGAAAGAATGGCCCAACCCACCCACATACATATATGTATAC
>JAUUDZ010000035.1:326892-343155 GCA_032361705.1 Panulirus versicolor | reverse complement strand
GTGAGGAAAGATTGACAAAGAGGATATATGTGTCAGAGGTGGAGGGAACGAGGAGAAGTGGGAGACCAAATTGGAAGGATGGAGTGAAAAACATTTTGAGCGATTGGGGCCTGAACATGCAGGAAGGTGAAAGGTGTGCAAGGAATAGAGTGAATTTGAATGATGTGGTATACCGGGGTTGATGTGCTGTCAATGGATTGAACTAGGGCATGTGAAGATTCTGGGGTAAACCATGGAAAGTTTTATGGGGCCTGGATGTGGAAAGGGAGTTGTGGTTTCGGTGCATTACACATGACATCTAAAGAATGAGTGTAAACGAATGTGGCCTTTGTTATCTTTTCTTAGCACTACCTCACTCACGCACGCGGGGGGAGGGGGGTGCTGTTTTATGAATGGCAGGGTGGCTATGAGAATGGATGAAGGCAGCAAGTATGAATAAGCACATGTGTGTATATATGTATATGTCTGTGTATGTATATGTATGTATAAGATGAAATGTATAGATATGTATATGTGCATGTTTGGGCATTTATGTGTATATATGTGTGTACGAGTGGCTGGGCCATTCTTTGTCTGTATCCTAGCACTACCTTGCTGATGCAGGAAACGGCATATATATCCTTCCCCAGAAGTCCCTTCTATCCTGTAAGGTTCTTTAGCACTCAGGAAGCTGGCCACATCCACAGGTCATAAAGTGTTGTGCTGTGTGCATTAATGTGCAGAGTGCAGGGGCATCGAGTATTAAGGTGAAGGTTCTTAGGAAATGTTGAATGTGTTTGTAGTGAGTGGGTGATGTCCAGAGCATAAACATGCAAGTGGTTGCATCATATGTGAAAAATCACTTTGAGGTTTTTGTTATATGGATGGGAAAAAGTACTGTACAGTCTCATTGAGGACTATTGTTGTCCAAGGGAATCCATCATTTCCAAATTCCTCTTTGGAGTGCAGCCTTGAAGCTGGAGGAAGCCCATAATGGTGTTCAGGTTGTTTAGTTTCATTCAACCCGGGGCTTTGTTTATGAGGTTCAGAGCTGCGCTCCATGCAGGAGCTGGGAAATGGACTTGTATCAAAAAGGTCCACAGGGGAACTGTTCAGTATCCCTTTCCAGCTGCTGAATACATCCTAACTGAAGGTGACTTCTCACTTGCTTTACAGTCTTACTTTTCTGATAAAAAGAGGTAGGCAAATCTGTACCTTCATACTCATTTTAGTAGTCAAAGAGGGATTTGGAATTACAGATTTGGCTTATGGTAGCACACAAAATTTTACTGTGAAAGTTTTATGCAGAGTGGAACATGGAGGTATAAAGATAAGCTATGATTTTTTTTTCTTTTCACTTTTTTCATATTCAGGACTAATTTGATATGAATTTAAAATAAATGTCTGTTAACATTGACATGGATCAAGTGCACATGAGGAAGCACCTCCTGGGGGAAAAATTTTGCCGAATAGGCCTCCAACCTTGCAAGGGTAGGGTGTCCGCTTCCATGGGGGTAGATGTACTACCTTGAATCACAAACCATTTTTATTTGTCCGAGTTCATTTTTCAGTATTTTGAATTCCTGAAGACAATGTGGTTTTCCATTCCCAAGTCAGTTATAAGCTAGGGCCATTTGATTACTGATTACATATTGGCTTTATAAATGTTGGACCAAACATCTGGATTAATTTTATTAATGTTGCTGTGATACTGTGAGATGTTTTATTACTTTTATTTTTACAGAAACTGAAAAAAAATCCATGTTCTCTGCAGAAGATATGTCTTTTCAGATTATGGTGCTCATCACAGGTATTATCTTTACCTGTTCTATACATTATATCTGGGTTTTCCAGTATTGCAGCTTTACATTTAATCATGTTATGTATACTGCAGTAACTATTGTTAACAGGCTTATACTGTATAACTTGAACCAGACTTTTGTTTTCCCGACTAGTATAAAAGAGGTTATACCTCAGATTTTTAAGCAAAGTGAGAGCAGACAGATCTTAAGAGTAATAACATTTAAATTTTATTAAGAAAATTGATACCTTTTTGTATTAACCAGTTAAAATGTATTATCTCATTTGCCTTTGGAATTTTAGTTCAGGGAGAACTTCATATTATTTAAATAACAAGTAGGCAAAGGTGTTTGCTATCAGATATGGATAGTAGCCTGTACTTGCTTGTATGTTGTTATACATCTACATTTTTTGTAAATTCTCATTCTTTGTAATATTTTGTAATAAAGAAGTAACTCAATTTTTTTTTCCCAAAAACCTTGTGTATTTTTAGGTAGTAAATCAGCTAACCATAGCCACATACAAAATTATATGTTGAAAAAATGTCTGAAGAATTCCTTCAGTATGATAAATTTTTTGTTTAAAATTAATGTTACCCCTCAATCTATATTATGATGCATGTCATGCTTATATATACACATTAGTTGGAAATACATATAAGTTATGCAATGTATGGTATTCAAAATTTTTTGTTGTGACATGTAAATTTCATATCAATAGACTTGCTCTTTTGGCATAAATTTCCTTTATTTGACAAATCGAGTATTTAAAACTCAGGGATCTGATAATGGGACAAACTTCCCACAAGTATTTTGTTGCCTTGTGTTATCAGAGGACATTGAGCTTTGCATCATAAACCAAAAGAAAATGCACTAAGCCCACTCCTCATTTGGAGGTGTTTGTTTAAATGTTATCATTACAATATATGATGCAAAAACACCAATGTCTGTCACATAAATATTCTTTAAGTCACCCAGTCAAACCACAGAGGCATTTTGATGTAAGCCTTAAATCTCATTAAGCACAGGGGCTGCAAATGAATTGGACTTCCTGTTATTAGTAATAATTACAAGATTTTTGTATATGACAGACGTATGGACAGTATATGCAGGGAGCAACAGTGAGGGGAAGAGATGAGATGTGGTTAGAGACAAAGGTGAGAGAGTGAGTTTTTGAGCAATGATAAGTTGGTGGATATGGTCATTTAAAATGTGATGACCATTTGAATATTTTGAAGTATTTGTGAGAAATACTTTCAAAAGGCGAGCTGTATGTGACATTTCTGCATCTGAAGAAAGCATATGATATATTGACAAAGAAGCCCTGTGGGAGGTGCTACAAATGTATGGGGTTTAATGTTAAGTTATTCAATACACTGAGGAGCACTGCCTAAACAAGAACAACAGGGTAAGAGAGAGGTGTGGTAGTAACAAGTATGTATGAAAGAGCTGAAGAGGATGTATTGAAGTGGTTTGGACATATGGATAAGTTGAGTGAGGAAAGGAAGCATACATGTCATAAGTGGAAGGAACAAAGGAAAAGGTATTCATGGAGAGGTGGTAGGATGAGTGAAAGATGCTTTGGAGGCTCCTGTTTTGAACAGGGAGGAGGGTGCAAGGTGTGCAGGGAATACAACAAACAGAGCAATATGAAATGATTTGGTTTACATTGGATGACGTGCTGTCAATGGGGTGAACCACGACACATGAAGCAGTCAAGTGAAACCATGGAAAAGCCTGAGGGGCCTGTTTTTTAAATATTATACATGAACTAAAGAGTAGATGCATGTGAATGAGGCCTTTTTCCTTCTTCCTGGCACTACTTTGCTAATACATGGCGGAAGAAAAGGGCAAAAATAGAGTATGCGTGGTTCTCAGTGTAGGTAGGTGAGGACTGAATGCAAGGGGCAGATCTATTGTGATGGTGGATAGGGGCATGGTACATGAATCAGTTGGTTTGAAAATGACTGTTGGTCAATTTAGGAGTATGAAGTGAACCTGGACAAAAGTAAGGTAATAAGGTGCAGCAAGGAGACATGGCAGGATGGTTTGAGAGTAAGTGTGGATAGAGAGGACCTGGAACAAGTAAAGTGCTTTAGATACCTGGCAGTGGATGAAACAGTAGGAGCTGAAGTGAGTCACAGGGAAGGAGATGAGCTATGGTACTAAGTTCAATGAGCAGTGGATGGAAAGAGAGGTAAGTATCTTTTAAGGCAAAGACGGGAATTTCTAAAGGTAAAGTAGTTCAATTACTGTTATATGGACCAGAATCTTAGGTCCTGGATGGAAAAGAATGAAAGATACTTGACATATAAATGAAATGCCAGAGGACAATATGTGGTGTAAGGTAGGCTACACATCTAAAACGAGAGGTATGGGAGTAGGCAGAATATAAATGAGATCACTAACCAGTGTGTGTAAAAATGGTTCATACATATGGAGAGGATGAGTAAAGAAAAACTAAAAAGACTAATGTGTAACACGTGGTTTTGAGGAAGACCAAGGATGAGATGGAAGGATGGAGTGAAAGGATTTTGAGTGTGAACATTCAGGAGGGTGGGAGGTGTGTACAGAGACAATAAATTGGATCAATGTGGCTTAAGGGAAGGTGACATGCTGTCAATGAGCAGGACCAAGACATATGAGATAGTCAGTAGTCATATGCCACAGTCTTTTGTCAATGAGCAGGACCAAGACATATGAGATAGTCAACAGTCATATGCAACAGTCTTCGGGACTTGACTATGGATAACAGGCTCTGGTTTTGATACATTATACATGAAAGCTAGGGAGTGCACATATGCAACAGAATAGCTTGCTCCTACTGCTACCTTGCTATGGCAAGAGAAGCAAGATATAAAATTGCATATGAAGTACAAGATTGTATACATAATTTATTGTGAAATTCACCTAATGGATTTACCGACAAAATTTTCATGAACAATATATTCCAAGTTCTCTTGTTTGGATGAATCTTTTAAACCTAGTGAAATTCAAAATTTCCCTAGCAACATATGCTCTACATTAATACATTAACATACATTTTAGTCAAGCTCATCCGTAGAATTAATCCCTTCAAGCTTAAAAGATTACTTTACCTTTTCACCATTATCATTACCTCTTTTCACCAGTGAAATTTACTCATACATTCATAAGTTCACAAATCTCAACATTTCTATATAACTTTGAGTTTACTTATTATAATAACAAAGTACACAGTTAGAGGTAATTTAAGAATTCAACAGCACTCAAATACCCATAATTTCAAAATACTTTACATATGTACATAATTTAGTAATGAAGCAAATGACCTCGTCTGAGGCATCATTTTCATTCAGGATTTTTTATTTGATTACAGAAGAGTTGTTCTAAACATATTTTTTTCAAAAGGATATGAATATAATATAATGGCTTTGATATATTTATATATTTTGACTCTTGAAGATAATAAAATCACAGATTTATAGTTTAAATAGACTCTTTAAAGTATTTACATGTTGAGTGAGCATAAGAAACGCTTTGAAATGAGTGAGGTGGAATGAATTACCTCAAGACATGTGTTTCAATCATGCTTCCTGCAAGTACATTCCTCAAGTTTAAAAGAGAAGAATTCTCCATTATACAGCACTATATGTCAGTATGGCTTTTGAGTCCAGGGATATAGTTATCATAATTCCTTTACATCTATTATGATTTAATATGGTTTTACAATTAGCAAGATTGAAAGACAGTTCTCTTGGATCTGTAGTCTTGGTGGCCCTCCATGCCACCCTGGGAAGCAAGAGCTCCCAGCCATTACCACAAATTTGTGCACCTCTTCACACAATTTAGACAATGCCCGAGCCAATTACAGAAAGAGAACTTCCACATTTGAAACTGCAGCCAGCAGAGAATTGGGGGCATGAATTAAAAACTAATGTAAATATGCATTGTAATTTTAAGCTTGGGCAATGTCATGCGTGAAACTGGCCCCATTTCCCAATCAAAATAGGGCTAAAGTTACTTTTCATTTCTTAAATTTACTTACCACATAACAGTATGCTGAAATGATAATGCCACTTGGGAAAGAATACTTCCACTAACTCTGAAGGCCATAGCTGCCACAATGATAAAACAGAGTAAACAGTACTATGTACACGTGGCCATCGGATAAATGTTATTGTGAAACAGACGGAAGGAAATCTCTTAAACAAAGCATGGAGGCAGGATCTGGCTAATGATCATCAGAGTCTTCAGCTTAGTGTAAATGGTTGTACTTTTATATCTATATATATAAAAAAAAAAAAAAATAGTACTGTAATTTACAGTCATTTAGCTCTCTGATGCTCCCATTTAATTTCTAATGCTCAGAATTTGTTTCTGTATGTACCAGTCTAAGCAAAGGACATAATGCCATTAAAATAACCATAAGCAAAATTATTACAGGACATTATTGGTTACTGCTTGGTACAAAACATTTAAAATTGGTGCCATCTTAAACAGTTGAAAACATGCTACATGTTGCTGTTTCTATCTCATCAATGAGAGAGTAGCTAATCATCGGGACAATTTGTTGCCAAATCTCTACTCTAATCATCGGGACACTTTGTTGCCAAATCTATCACAATATATAAAAGAAGGATGTGGCTCAATGCCTTAACTAGTACAGCTGTACCAAGGTGATATGAATAAAACGATGAAATATCAGTCAAAATCTAATACTGCATTAGGGCTCAGAATTACTTTATATCACATGCATTTTCCACAAGTACTAATGCTTTCCATTACAAGACCAATGATTCACTGCCCTATGTGGTCTCAAACTTTAAGGTAGAATATAAAATCACTACAGTAACTGGACCAAAACTTTTACAGACCATATGAGACACTGTGGATTCTTTGATGAAGGCACAAGACCACTCCATCTTGGGAGGGTGGTGGGGTGAGGAAGGATGAAATATAGTGAGTGGAAGTATGAAGAAATTATGCAAAAATGGAGAAGTAACGAAATGAAAGGGAGGGGAGACGCAAATACCACCAGCAAATCTACATGGCAAATATCATAACCAAATAAAAAAATATATATATATATATATACTCCATAAGTTTAGATCTAAATAAATTTAAAACTAAAGATAAAATATCTGATAAAAACACCCAGCACATGCATAATACAACCTTTTTTAAAGATTTGAATGATAAAAACACAAGGTTTGTTGGCTAGGTGCAGATCAACTATAACTGGATATGTCATTCTGATGTATAATCTGAACTCGTTCAACTTGTGCTAAATTTATAGTGATCCAACAAGAAATGATAAACTTATTTTCAGTACCTACAGAATACAATGCATAATCATTCACTCTAAACCTCAGGAATAGACTCAACCCTTAAGCAACCAATGTAATTCAAAACACAAATTTTCAAAAGATTTTAAATCTATTATCCACACTGTAATTTTTTGTTTAACTTCTTAATATTATTACTTATTTGCTCAGAGTGATTGCTATAGATACATTGATAATTTTAGTTAAGCTTCTAGCTTAGAATGTTCTTGTGCATCATGGTCATATCTACCGAAGTTGAGAAAAGTAGATTTCACAAGTTTGTATGTGTACTACTATTAGCAGTGTGAAAATGATATTCACCACAGAATTTCTATTGAAATATTCCTTAACATTCTGTAAGTTATGTGTGGCAGTACCATATACTCACAGGTACTGCAGAAATGCAATACACAAGTCAGCATGTACAGCATATATGTCCAAGTTGCATGCAATTTAAAATAAAAATGAAAATAGTTCTCACCTGATTTACATACTTATTTTGATTTTTAAAGTGCATTTCTTTCTACATTTTCAAAACAATGCATTAGAATTATTATGAATGGATGAAGACTAGTATAGGTCGAGCCATCAAAGTTTCCTACTGCTGTGCACACTTATAGTTGTGGGTTGTCCACTGCAGAAGTTTATACATGTACACATAACACAGAATTGTTTATGTATTACTACTTTGCATGTAGATCAAAGGACAAACCACCAAAGAATCTCATACAATTTATAATCAGTTGATTTGCCCTGATTTTTCTTTGTCAATTTTTGTGAAAGCCAAGCAATTCACTATTTCAAAAACTTTACCATTGGAGACAGCTAAATTCCTTCTTATCTTAATATATCCCATACTCATACAAATTATCCACCTGTTTAATCACATTTACTTCATCCTCCAATTGTGATAAATCATACTACTATACTGATCTGCATAATTACATTGGAAAATTGAGGGTTGAGTATGTGAGAAAATGGATCACAGATGTTAATATGAAATATCAAATTTTCTAAATATTACAGCTATCCACAATGACTGGATAATAAATATCAGAAACTTTGATTATAGTAGAGGTAAAACTTGGATATACTGAATACAGATTCAACTCAATGCACACAAGCACATGCAAAAATTCAGTTGTCAAATAGTCCCCGGACAAACCTCAGACATGTTACAATAACAAGACGAATAATGTTTCACTTCTGATGGATTTATATAATTACCTTTTTGTTTTACAATTGGCCTATCCAACAAAGACAGTAATAAACAAATGAAGTTAACCTTCACACTATAGGGCAAAGATATGTTCTGCACACAGTAAGAAACACAACACTGTCTGGTATCCTAAACCATACCCAGATCATTTGCTCATCATCACAGTTTCCTAAAAGACCAAACTGGTCTCCACAACTGATAAAACAAAAAAATTTGGCACCATTATGTAGTATTTGATATTAAACATCCCGCTACTGCATAAAAATGGTTACAATGACATCCAGACAGTAACTGAATGTTTACCTTTTATCTGTTAAACAATATTACAGGAACCCAACAACACTGTGTCCTTATCAACATTAATATAATTCAAAATAATTGCCTAGATGGTACCCAGTTCCACAAAAAATTATTCAGGTTTCCATACATATATCATATATGCTCTACAATTATTAAAATACTTGAAAATATAAAAAAAACCTAATGCCTATCTACAATATGAATGCAATGCTTATACCTAGTAACCACACATTAGACAGTGATTTGGTGATTTCTTGCTGAATTAAGTCAGAGAAATTCAGATTAAGTCTAGTTTATTTAAATCCTGACTCTTCCCTTCCTGTAACCCTTGGACATCTTTCATCTTTATATTATTGATTCTGCCCTGTATTTCATGCGATGACTATCATAAATATGTATCAGCTGTTATTTACTCTCTGTAACTGACTCAGTGCCAGTGGTAAATCTCTCAAACATTAAATATTTTACTATAATTTTAACGTCTTGTGGGTGGATACTTTAAGGGTTTATTTACTGTGTTTTAACTGAGAGTGCAATGAATACCCTCTTGATGATCATGTGTAATACCGAATTTCTATTTGGAAAAAATACATTTGCCACGTGATAAACTAACTACAGAATGATCAATGCCTTAGTTGGCAAAAAATCATAGGGAATTACTAGAGGATCTTAAAATCTTGGATGTATCAAAATATTCAAGAACATCATAAAAAGTATAGATAATTCTGACCAGCTGTATTGCATAGTAAATCTTATCTTAGAATAGTCCCAAATAGAAATTTTCATCAAGAAATACAATAAACCCTAGCCAATCCATTTGTTGAAATTTAGCAAGTTAAAAAACATTAATCTGAAATGAAATTTAGCAAGTTAAAAAACATTAATCTGAATGCCATAAAATAAGCCAGTGACCTAAAATGCAACACTCCCATTTTAAGACGTTCATGTAAAGATACCTTCTGGAATGGAAGTTTTGTACTAGTAGGTCATACAGAGAGATATATGAGAAAATTCAGATATACATAACTGTAACATTTGACATTTAAGGGTTATAATCCAAAATTCTGTATTGGCATTGAAACTCAGTCATCTACCAAAGCTTTCCTTCAGGAATAATGAGGAAATTCTTTAACTGATTTCTGTGATCTCGTACTTTCACTTTTTCCATAAAGCTAAAATGATTGCATTACTAAAACAACCCCAATGAATGACAGGAACACCATGACAATGAGGTATTTTACCTTACACTGGTTTTGAGGGATAATCTTTACCCTATAGCTCATAAAAAGTACTTACAAAGTAAAGTACAATGGTTTGAACTTGAAGGTGAGTAGAGCTATCAGTGCATTACTGGCTATGGCATGATCAATGTCAAGGCACGAGAGTGAAATGAAATCATGCCTATGAAGTAGCCATCCCACTGAATGGAGAATGGTTCAACAGAAGTTACCTGATAGGTTTTAATCTATGCAGTGATGTAGTATTCTCCCAGACAATAAGCACCTATGTTCTGTTTAACCTTTAAATATATGATGAGCTCCCACATACCATGGTCAAAATACTAATATCACAGAGAGCTGTAATTTCATGCTTGTTTGCTCTTTACAAAAGTGCAGGAATTCTAGGGCAACAGTGATTTGCTGATGAATTATCAAAGTACACAAGCATTTCATGGGAAAATGATATGGATGCTGATGCTCTTTAAGCATAAAACCTTTTCTTCTTATCTATTACTACAATAGACTGGTGGCATCTCATATGAAATCTTAATTCTTAAGAGAAGTGCAAAGTAAATCCTTTTCAAGACTGAGAAAAAAGAAAATCAATGAAAACATTATTTCCAGAGGTCTGTTTATCAATATTAATTAATTAACCTGTGTGTACAAATCACAACAAAGATCACTAACTGAATACAACTCCAAGGTACCTCATGATTTACTGTACTCAACTTGAATTACCATGAAAGAAACAATGTAAATTTAAACTTTACCATGGACAAACCAACATGGAAACCTTCCTTATATTTTCTGCTTTTCAGCATTCTCTAATAAATAGTGTATTCTGTTTCAAAAACAACAAAGTAATACATGGCCAATTATAAGAAAAGGCTTCATAAATATAACAATATATCAGCTGCATTTTTTTGGCAATGACACTAAATCAGGAGAAAAATATGACACTGGGATGGTCTCTGTACGAGAGCTTAACATATCCTGTTACACTTAAAGGCATAACAAGAAACTAAACTAAGCAAGAAACACTTTTACAGTGATAAAGTGGAAACTGAACAGAACAAGCTCATTAAAAACAGTAAAAACATAAGGTTAAAAAACAAAAAAGGATGGTGAAGGTACAAAATGTTAACATATAGAGACCCCGTTCTACTTCCCTCTACTGCAAAAACATTTGCTGAAATGGGTAATCACTCTCACACACACACACAGCAATGAAAAGATGATACCTGAATTTGGGGAGCTCAGTTAGAGTGAGAGGAGAATTGCCATGAATTTGTCAACAGTGAGAGAGGAAAGACAAGATAATCACAACTTTCCAGTTTCTGAATGAAACTGATTATGTCAAAAGTGAATAAAAATTCTTTACAATTTTCAAAGAAAGATCAAAGACAGGTAACAGCAAGAAACAAATTAGAAATGAGAGTATCCTTCCAGAGAAGCAAAAAGGAGGATGCATGGAAGAAGCTAAGAGAAGAAACAGTGGAGACAATATAAAAAGTTTAAACAACTGTATGATAATAAGAAATATTCAGAGATGTGGCCCCATATAGGCAATCAAACACACACACAAACATAAATGCATGCAAGCACACAACTGAATACAAAACAAACAATTCTACATTGCTAGCCCTGCCCAATGGCAAAAAGTCTTCATATGCAAGTTCAAGAGACGGGGACCCCATGGCTAATAACACTCTCCTCATACTGTTCAAATAGGTAATTACACACATGCTAATGACAAAAGCAGAGAAACAAGAAATAATCCAACTGAAAAGTCAGGAAAATCGACCATCAAGTGAACATGACTGAAAGTACTACAGTTCACATTAGTGTATATGGTTTAGGAGCATAAGGCTTAAATGGGACTTATGGATTGCATATGGGAGATCATCCTGATATTACGAAAACTGTTGAGATTAAAGCTAAAAAGAGAAGTAGGCTTACAACAGTATCTGCAGAAAGATACACAGTAACAATAAAAGAAAAAGAAAGTAGAGCAGGAGGCATTATCCAGTCCTTATACTAAAGGATTACCAACAGTTTCTAGAGTTACTGTTGGATGCATGATGGTAGCTGCGGGCAGTGTAAAATGGAAAATTAAGTGGAAAATACACCCTAGTAATCTAAAACTAAACAACCCCTTGAGTAGATATGTTTAACAAGTTTAAATATCTGACACTAAAGAAGGTCTAATTTCCATAATGGAGGATCTGAATATGATGGAAATCAATTGGAAAGACCTGGATTTACAGAAGGTAAGTAAGATCTGGAGGCATACATTCTTAGATGTGTTCAGAAAAACTTCCTAAACCAAGACTGGTGAGGCAGATAAGCCTCACAAGAGACTGTTTACTGAAAGCACCATCTATGGCAACTCTTTGGAAAAGTAATCATGCTGTGCCTGAGTTCTGATATGTGGTTAGTAAAGAAATATAGGAATCAAAGAGGAGCCTAGATGTCAAAAGAAGATATAAACGGGGAAAGTTATAGAGTACAAAATACTCAAGGAAAATAACCATAATTTTAACATTAGAATGCGAAAGTGTTCTATAAAGCTGAAAATAAGGGAGCCAAAAGATAAGTACCAATGGTGGCAGAAGGAGAAAAGGGAACAGAAAAATAATGAGGTTCACTGCAAGTCAAATGACCAAGGTAAGAAGGAATGATCTACACAGGAAATATAGATGGCACAACAGCCAGATAGCATACAAAACACAGAGGAAAGAGCAATGGGATTTCAAAGGATGCATAGTGTAAAAGGTAAAAGAAAATCTTAAAACTACTACATAAATTTATCAGAAGCATGGTACTGGTAAAAAACAGTTTGAAGGAATTGAGTGCACACTGCTAATGTAATGCACAAGATTTGTGTGAGGAACCAATTGCTGTTACAAATGCATGTACAGTCAAAGGCATACAATTTCCAATTCTAAGATGGGATACGAAGAGAACAAGGAAAGTAACGGGATTGTTATGCAAGATATAAAAAAGCTCATGAAGGACCTACATTCTTATGGAGAAAATGGATCTAATGGTATCCTTTCCATCATATTCAAAGAGTGTGCAAAAACACCAGACAAGCCACATGAGGTGCTTCAAGTACTCACCTCAAGAGGAATCAGTACTATAGGGCCAAATCATTAAAAAATGTAGTTAAGTATAAAACCAACAGAATAAACTTTTGAAATCTTAAATACAGATTCACAAAAATACTCTTTAAACTCATGGAAAAGATAATCAGGAAGTAAATGTGTGAGGAAATGTTGATTCAGAGAGAGAGATCTTGTATTAGAAACCTTGACATCTATGACAGTGACCAGTTGCCTAGCTAAAACCCATGGAAGGGTGGATTACACTTTTGGACTTGCAGAAGGCATCTGACAGCTTCCGATAAGGATCTGGGAGAAGACAAAAAAAAATAAAGTTTCCAGTCAGGCATTAAAGGGGCACTCCTTTGGAGGATGAAAAATCACCTAAATGATAGGGAGCAAGTGACACTGCCATAAGTGAATTTCTATTAAGGGTAAATACTACAGCTGCTGCTTCCCCTGATCTTTGTAAATGATTTACCAAAAGGATAAAATCATACCTGAATATGATAGCACATATTACCAACCTATAAGGAAAATATCAATTCAGGATTATGACACCCAATAAGACACTCTCCAAGAGTGGTGCAGAATACTTGGTTGACACAATGCACCTAACCAAATGGAAAGAGGTAGAGATATGCTGAACTATAAATTATCTTCTTGTATGGATGCAATCATGCATCCTCCTATAAGACAGGGTTACAGGTTGATGCAGTACCCAGTCTGTTAACAAACGACCACAAAAGAGGAATTTTCAAGGAAGTAAACAATGAACTGGTGATTATCAGAACAGCCTTCAGGTACATAGGCAAAAGAGATGCTTAAAAATATTTACAAAACATAGACCCAAATTAGAGTTCGCAGCACCAGTTTGGTCACCCTACTTACTGATCCATACAGATGTGCTGAATAGGATCCAATGGACGGCAACAGAGACTGTACCTGAAACAAGAGGCACTTGTACAGTTGCCAAAAAAAAAAAGTGATATATATGAAATACATTTGAACTTCCCATCATTCAGCACCCCCGAATCACAGCACTTTGGGGGAAAAAAAAAAACTAATCAATGTGCAAATTTATGCAACTACAAGACCCTATATCCAAGCTTGTCACCTCCACTGGCGTGCCTATGGTGTTAGTATGAAGTTTCAATCATGTAATGATCTTGAAGTATTGTATTAACAGGAGTGTATGCATTTACAGACAGATGCAGGGGGTAATGACACAATGCTCCACATTCAATTCTAGTGGTGTGACATAGTATTGAGATAGGTCAGCTGTCAAAAACTTATAACATTTGGAAGAATGCAGTAATATGAGACATGATTACAACTTTTAAACACCTTAACAGATCTATTAGTGTCAACAAATTACAATTATAAAAGACTGGGAAGAACCAAATAACTAACAGACAGAGCAAGAAAAAGTCAGAATAGATGTGAGGAAGTACCTCTACAACTATGCAATAATGAGAGAGTGTAAAAGCTGAGGAAGTGAAAAATGTGAAGAAAATCAACAAAGTCTTTTAGGAAACTGAGATTAAGTGATGGTGTGAGTCCTCATGAATGTAAGGTAAAACTCCATCCAGTATACACACACGATTAATCACACACATTTACTATAGAAATACTGACACCCTTTCAGAAAAGTCATGTCTTGCACTGATTACTACAAGCAGGAGAGTCAACATATATTTAACAAAAGAATAAAGACAAGCAACTGAAACATAAAACATATATAAGTCTACAACATAATCAAAACAATATCTATCATAATCAATATAATTAAATGATAAGTGATGCCCTACAGTTAATCTCCTTATGTAAAGGGAAAAGTTACAAATCAAACTCCTTCAAAATGTGATAAACTTTAAACAATAAGTAAAGCATGAAAACATGTACAGCACATGTGAATATGTAATAATATTGATGCAAAAGACAGTGATTGGGAATGATGAAGAAATGGAATGAAAGGAGTACGGCACCTATATCCGCACTCCACGACTAGAACTGATGGACCCACTCCCTTGGGTCTCAATAAACTACTTCTCCAGACCAAGGTAATGATAACTCATTCATATTCTCATCAGGCATGAGAAATCATGAGACAATTTCAAGGTATATAAATTATTTTACCCATAGCTCTACAAAAAAGTCATGTTAAATACAGAGGTATGCTTAAAAATAAGTAAAACAGATGAAAAAAATGAAATCTGACAGGATCAAACCTCCACTCATGATTATCTTGAAAAATCAAGATGTCGGTTTAGTTGATGCCTTTAAAATACACTGCAGTTTCAGTTCCAAGTAAATTTCAAGATCACTGATTTTGGTACATGTGAAAAATGTTAGATGTGGCAAGAAGAAAAAGTAAAGAGATAAAGAACAACAGCAGCTTTAACATATGCAAGTACATAACAGGAATACAGCATTTCATGCTTAGGTCAAGCCTCAAGTTCTTGTGTACAGTCCCTTGATTGGCTAGAGAGCCATAATTAGCCAATGTTAGAATCAATTTTATTATCATTATTTTCAAACCTGCCTTTCTTTTTTCTTTGACATAACCTATCCATAACACCAAATGTGATTTATCAAAATATCTATAAATACAAAGTGAGGAACATAAATGAAGTTAATGTGTGTCATTCCTACAGTATTTGGGAGAGTTTGCATGTGCCACCCAGCACTGAATCCAGAGAAGAGAATGCTGTTGCCAAATTCACAGAAAAGGCCTACACAAACACATACACACACACACACACACACACACTGACATATAAGCTGCAAATACACAAACAAATCACATGAAAAAAAATTAATTAGGTTTGCCAAAGAATTGATACAACTAATTACATAACAAAAATGTTCATATAAACTTTACTTCCCACACATCATTATCATTAATATATCATCTATTACTGTTATCATCTTAATGATACATTCTCTATTTACATACAATTATTTACTGATTAATAATTATCCCTAAGCCAAATTCTATGACATGTTTTGACATTAACCAAGATCCTCCAAAAGACTCCTGCAGCCCAAGGATGTGCTACTTCCAGTAGCAGGGGTAATGAAGACCCTTGGAGTGAGTTCTTTGATGAGACTGTGCTCCCAAAGATACAGCATCACCAAAGGTTACTTTTTTACTTGCACTGTAACCTCAAGCAGGAAT
Organism: Panulirus versicolor; assembly: GCA_032361705.1. Taxonomy (NCBI): domain Eukaryota; kingdom Metazoa; phylum Arthropoda; class Malacostraca; order Decapoda; family Palinuridae; genus Panulirus; species Panulirus versicolor. Next base: position 327,047 of record JAUUDZ010000035.1, on the reverse strand, counting down.
ATATATATTTCATTCATATTTGCTTTTCCCACATGAATGAGGCAGCATCCAGAACAGATCAATGAGCACTTGAGAAGGAAAGATTATTTGGCTCCTTCCCTTGGAGGATGGATATATATATATATATGTGTGTGTGTGTGGTTTCGGTGCATTAT
>JAUUDZ010000035.1:299549-311521 GCA_032361705.1 Panulirus versicolor | reverse complement strand
GAAGACAGGAAAGTGATTGGTTCTCAGTGAATGTTGGTTTGCGGCAGGTATGTGTGATGTCTCCATGCTTTTTTTAATTGTTTATGGATGGGGTTGTTAGGTTGTTGTGAATGCAAGATTTTTGGAGAGAGTGTCAAGTATGCAGTCTGATGGGGATGAGAGGGCTTGGGAAGTGAGTCAGTTGTTGTTTGCCGATGATACAGCTCAAGTGGCTGATTCAAGTGAGAAACTGCAGAGGTTGGTGACTGAGTTTGGAAAAGTGTGCAAAAGGAGAAAGTTGAGAGTAAATGTGAATAAGAGCAAGGTTATTAGGTGCGGCACGGTTGAGGGACAAGTTAGTTGGGATGTAAGTTTGAATGGAGAAAAACTGGAGGAAGTGAAGTGTTTTTGATATCTGGGAGTGGACTCAACAGCGAATGGAGCCATGGAAGCAGAAGTGAGTCATAAGGTGGGGGAGGGGGCAAAGGTTCCGGGAGTGATGAAGAATGTGTGGAAAGGCAGAACGTTATCTCGGAGAGCAAAAATGGGTATGTTTGAAGGAATAGTAGTTCCAACAGTATAATATGGTTGTGAGACATGGGCTATAGACAGGGTAGTATGGAGGAGGGTGGATGTGTTGGAAATTAAATTTTTGAGGACAACATGTGGTGTGAGATGGTTTGATTGAGTAAGTAATGGAATGGCAAGAGAGATGTATGGTAAGAAAAAGAGTGTGGTTGAGAGGGCAGAAGAGGGTGTGTTGAAACGGTTTGGAAGTATGGAACAAATGAGTGAGGAAAAGTTGACAAAGAGAAGAGATGTGTCAGAAGTGGAGGGAACAAGAAGTAGGAGACCAAATTGGAGGTGAAACGAGGGAGTGAAAAAGATTTTGAGCAATCGGGGCCTGAACATGCAGGAGGGTGAGAGGCATGTAAGGAACAGAGTGAATCTGAACGATGTGGTATACCAGGGTCAACATGCTGTCAATGAACTGAACTAGGACATTCAAAACGTCTGGGGTAAATCATGGAAAGGTCTTTGGGGCCTGGATGTGAATAGGGAGCTGTGGTTTTGGTTCATTACACATGACAGCTAGAGAGTGTGAATGGATGTGGCCTTTTTTTTTTTTTTTTTTCCTGGCACTACCTCACTGATGCAGGGGTGGTGATGCTGTTTCCTGTGGGATGGAGTGGTGCCAGAAATGAATGAAGGCAAACAAGTGTAAATATGTATATGTGTATATATGTATATATCTGTGTGTGTATGTATATCTGTATATGATAATATGTATATGTATGTATATGTACGTGTATGGGCATGTATGCATATATGTGTGTATATGAGTGGATGAACCATTCTTTGTCTGTTTCCTGGTGCTTCTTCACCAAACCACTCTCCCTGACTCTCTCACTTAGCACACCATACCCGACCAAAACACCCTATATCTGCCACTCTATCATCAAACTCATTCAATAAACCTTCAAAATACTCACTCCTCTTCCTCACTTCATCACTATCTGTTATCACTTCCCCCCCTTGCCACCTTCACCGATGTTTCCATTTGTTCTGTCGTCTTACGCACGTTATTTACCTCCTTCCAAAACATCTTTTTATTCTCCTTACAGTTTAATATTACTCTTTCTTCCCAACTCTCACTTGCCCTCTTTTTCAACTCTTGACCTCCTGCCCCTTTCTCTTATACATCTCCTGGTCATTTGCACTCCTTCCTTGCAAGTATCATCCAAACACCTCTCTTTTCTCTTTCACTAACAACTTTATTTCTTCATCCCACCATTCACTACCCTTTTTAATCTGCCCGCCTCCCACATGCATCTCTTGCACATGCCATCACTGCTTCCCTAAACAAATTCCATTCCTCATCCACTCCCCTCACGTAATTTGCTCTCACCTTTTGCCATTCTACATTTAATCTCTCCTGGTACTTCCTCAAACAAGTCTCCTTTCTGAGCTCTTTTACTCTCAACACTCTCTTCTCCCTTACATTCTCTCTTCTTTTTTGAAAACCTCTACAAATCTTCACCTTCGCATCCACAAGATAGTGATCAGACATCCCAAAAGCTGCTCCTCTTAGCATAATAACATCCTGAGCTAAAAGTAAGCAGGTAATTCTGTCTGTGGTTCCTACTTTTGAGACACTCTCTAAAATTCATATTTTTTCAACATATTACTGGTGGAGCAAATCAATTTTCTTCTGATAACTCATACCTACCCAACAACACTGTATTCCAAAGCTTTACAGCAGTATTAGTCACATTACAGCCAAACCCTCCTAACATGACCCAATAGAGCCCAAAGTCATAGTATTAGTGAAACAAATTACACAGTACTTACCCTGCCGACCAGACTCTCAGCTGAGCCCACGACCTCAGAGTAAGGTCTGGACACACTTCTGGGGCTGCTTGGGACACTCTGGGAGTGGCGATCCCCCGGAAGGCTTCCATTACTCTCACTGTGAGAGGTCGCTGGGGTAAAACAATAATTATTTGTGTTTTGCTAGTATAATTTTCTCGATAGAGTAAACATTGTGAGAATAGCTAATAATATCGTATTAAAAAGAATGTGCTGTAAATTGCATTTATTAGCAAATTACTTAAGGATATTTTAAGATGACTACAGTGTTTTTTGTTATCATCATCAGATCTGAACCTATATCATTTCTTTTGCATTATTTCTGAAACAGTTACAGGCTCATAACTGACGATCAAGTGATTTAGCAAATGCATTTATTTATTTCTTAGCATACAGTGCAAATTGTAGGTTAATAAAAGGCTAGTGCAGATGGAAATGAAAGTCAAAGGCGAATACACTAATGTCATTGAAGTGTTGTTTAGTATCCCGAACAAGTGTCATGTAATCTATTCTGGCAAAACATTTTCACTCAATGAAATCTTGATTCTAAGGTAATGACAAAGTACAGTCACAGTAAAAGCACAAAAACAAAGCAGACAACAAAGGAAGAGTCTGCCATTGTTTGCCAGAGACAAGAACTACAGTCAGGAAGCTGTGGAAGACCCATCAGTGGTCAGGGGTCAGGAAATGATGTACAATAGTACTTTTCTTTACTGCCATTTATTTTATTAGCAGTTGCATTGCAATCACAGGAAGTCAAAAAGATTAAAATAAATTGATGCAAAAATTCAGTATCAATAAAAACAAAGAAATTAACAAAATGATCGCACAAAATTTACTCTAAAATGATTGCAGTCAACTCTTTGTGTCTACTGAGCATGCAGTTAAGTGGTGTGAACTTGTGCCTTATGTGTGCTTGTCCAGAACTATGCAAGGCCATTTTAACGGAGATGTTATTACCACACCCAACAAGTGACAATATTAGGGATTAAGATTATGCAGGTAACAACAGTGGGGAACACACCCACCACAGTAACACTATTGGGGAGAAGACACCCGACAAAGTGACAATAATGGGGGAACACCCAGCAGTAGTAAAAGTGGGTTGAAATACCCAGCACCATTTGGGCAAAACCAAAGTACTTACAGATTTACGACAAAGGCACAAGTACTCCCGAGAGATAGTAGAAGAGAAGAGAGTTACCTAAGAGAGAGAGACAGAAGGGGAGTGGAGGGGGCACAGCCATTACGGGGTTGAGGGAGTCCGGACACCCCCACAGAACCACAGCATACGTCCCAGTCTAAGGCACCAGCAAATACACCAGCAGAAGGCGAAGACAGCTTAAGAGTTGACACTGATGATGGAGGAACACAGTGGTGGAGATGGTGGTGGTGAACGTTGAGGTTTTCATGAAGACTATGAGAGGACTGTGGTGGGGTATGTGGAAGCTGATGTTGATGAGGATGGGTATATTGTTGCAACTGTTGTTGGCAGGGGTCATGGTGGTGGTTGTGGTCAGATTCTTCTGGAAGGAGACGATGGTACTGATAAATCTGTTGATAATGACGGTGATGGTGGTGATTATGTTCTGACGGTGGAATTTGTGGTAGATGACGATGTTCTTGATGCTGGTGGTGTTGGCTTTGGAAGTTGTGGTTGTAGTGGGTTGTGTGGTAGGGTGCCAGGTGAGAGGAACCACACTGAGGGAGACTGTGTGTTGAGGCAACTACCTCAGACACACTGGAGGACACCTCAGACTGGTCCTCAAGGTGGAAGGAGGCAAGGGTATGGGGAATCTCCATTTCTGAATCAGAGTCAGAGCTGGAGGGGTAAAAGTTGTCAAGGGACCGATGAAAGGAGATGTTGGGCTTGCGTGGAGGAGCATGGAGGGAGCGACGGTGGAAAGGTACATGGGGTTGGCATGGAGGCGTACGGGGCAGCACTCTAGAGGATACATAAGGAAGGGTGACACAGGGGCGCAGAGATGCCATATGCTGAAGCAGTGCCCGCACTGACAGCAGCTGGCCGGAGGGGTCTTCGCTCCCTGTAGAGGATTGTGCCACCTGGCTAGGAGGGGCAGGAAGGGCCAGGAGACCACCACGGGGAGTTCTGGGATGGTGCTCCCTTCGGGCGGAGGCTGGGGTGGTGGGGCATGACATGTGATGCCCCCTGGGGTTCAGGGTGCGCGGGGTACCTCGGCCGTGGAACGAGGCACGCAGGCCCCGTCTGAATGTTGCTGAACCAGTAGGAGACTGATGCACGATGCCTGCAACGGCCAAGGCTTGAGCATGCGCCAGTCGTAGCCCATCGGCGATGTTGCTGAAGCTACGAGACTGGGCGTCCTGGCGACCAATGCAGCCCAGTCCCCAGGAATGAGTGGAGGTGCGGCGGGGGGGTGGCGTGGGGGGCTGCGGCCCGTCACTCAACTCCTCATCACTCAGGCTACACACAGTGAAGCACCATTAGTCAACAGTCAGCAGGAAACATAGACAAGCAGCAACATGGGAGTACTAAGCACTCCCATGCTACAGCTAGCGACACTGGTGTTAAACAAGCAGGCGGCACACCAACCAGTAGCCCCAGAAAGTTAATCCAGATAACACACTTCCCATTGACCCCAGAAAGTCATAGCAGCTGTGAGAGCAAATCAGCAGCAGCCCGGGTGATGCAGGGAGAGAGATGGTGTTAGTTGGCACTCAAGCTTGTGTCATCATGGCCACGAAGGAAGGGCAACACCATTAATGCAACTTTACTGACTCTTTTGGAGTACAGACAATGAGATGTGGGGGTTGGGGGTTTTGTTTACCTGAATGAAGGATGTTTTCATTGCTAACTATATCTAAAGAGTCACTTCCCACACCAAAGCAGGGTAGACCAATAATAAAATTACTGATTAATGATTTGCTTTAAGTTCATCCTGCATGGACTCAAACACATAACTTCAAAAACTTCAGTCCTTTTACATATTGACATCATAGCATTGGAGTCATTTTCAACAACACAATGACTGGCACCCCTCCTGTCTATGTTTCATTTAGTGTGATACTAAAGGTTATCTGTCCATGAGCTAGATGAAAATTCAACAGAGAAAGTTCCATTCACAGTAACTGAAAAATATCCATTATAAAAATGATGATAATCAAACAGCCTTTTCATTCCACCCATACATTCACTTTTCATAGCAATCAATCTAATGAGCACTTGTCACTGGAAAAAAAGTATGAGACTCACGGGAAAAGTTGCATCCAGGCTTGGAATTTTTCCTTCACGAATACCATGAGTAAATACATTTTCCAACTAGTGGAAGAAAAATTTTAATATGATATATCTCTATTATGATCATCAAATATATAAAATGTCTTTACATATAATTTGCTACATATCAGTTGCAAATGCAGCATTTCAAACTAAACATCAGAAATTTCTCATGTTAAGATACATCTTTCACACAGTCATTCTATTCCTAGACTCCATAATCTTCCTTCAGTAACTTTACACTCTACCATTATATTCACATTTTTAGTGATCATTTTTTTCACGTTAATGAGATGGCACAGGCAAGTGGATGCCATCACAGCCATTTCGTTTGTGCTAATATATATGTATATATATTGAGGGGTCTGGATGTGGAAAGGGAGCTGTGGTTTCGGTGCATTATACATGACAGCTAGAGACTGAGTGTGAATAAATGTGGCCTTTGTTATCTTTTCCTAGTGCTACCTCGCGCGCATGCGAGGGGAGGGGGTTGTCAATTTGTGTGTGGCAGGGTGGCGACAGGAATGAATGAAGGCAGCATATATGAATTATGTATATGTGTATACATGTATATGTCTGTGTATGTTAACATATGTATACGTTGAAATGTATAGGTATGTATATGCGAATGTGTGGACATGTATGTATATGTATGTGTATGGGTTGGGCCATTCTTTTGTCTGTTTCCTTGCACTACCTCGTTAACACAGGAGACAGCGACAAAGTATAATAAAGTATAATAAAATCAACATGTACATATATACATACCTCGACATTGCATTGTACGCGAGTGGGCCGATGCATAATCCTATGGCTGATTCCAGCACACTATTCCTTGCAGCCACAGCACTGAAGTTCCTCTGGTTATCAAACATCAGGCGGCAACGATAGAGATGGAGCTATGAGCATGCCCAAGAAAACAACCGCTAGTTGTCTTTTATCATTAGTAGGAAGTTGTTAAATGCTGATGGTGTACTCAAGTTTGTCCCCTTCTGACACCCTATTGCTGAAGGTTTTCAAGCTCTCTAGTCACAACAGGGAAGCGAAAGGACTTGACAAAAGAGCAAGTAGCTTTAATCATTAATTTGTACAAAGCACAGAGGCCAGTAAGGGATATACCATGAATCGTTGGTGCTATTGTCCAATCAGATCAGGTATGGACAAAAAGATTTCGCAACAGCGGAGGTAAGACAACACCAGTGCACAGAAAGGCTTGGAAGACTTCACCACACACACTAACCATCCTGAAACGTCAGCTAGAAGATAATCCACGTTTGTCAACAGGAATTAAAAGAAAAAACCCAAGACTGATTGGTGAAGTGTTAGTAAGGACCGTTCATCGACACATCCACAATGACCTGCACTTCGACTGCCATCAGGCCAAAAGAAGCCCCTCCTCACCCATATGCAGAAGCAGCCCAGGATTGCATGTGCCAAGACATACCTTCAGTGGGATAAGACCAAGGGAAAGCACATGCTATGGAGCAACAAAGCCACATTTTCTGTGACTGGGAACAGAGTTGGCATGTTTATTGGCAGGCTGGCAGTGATCCTCTCGATCCCAAGTACACAATTAGCACTACTACCTCCAGCTACAGGTGGGCTATTTACCAGACTGTAATCAGAAATGCCATGTGGACATGTTTATGCAGGATGGTGCTCCTTGCCATACAACAAAATCTGTGAAGCAGTGGCTTACTGACTGCAGAATCAACTTCAAAGATTGGCCTGGAAAGAGCCCAGATATAAAATCTGACAGAGAACCTGTGCAGCATTATTAGGTGCCGACTTTCAAGGAAGAATACTAGCAGTGTCCCCAAGCTTGATGCAGCCATTCGTAAGGAATGGCAAAGTTTGGACCCACACTTTCTCAAGAACTTAGCAAAATCAGTGCCTTCACACCTTCAAGAATGTATAAAGAGGAAAGGGAAGCCAATCACCTATCAAAACTGTATAGAAATAAAACTAAAGAATAATCTATCTATATTTTCATCTATTGGCACCCCATGCATAATGCAATCTCAAGGTTTGTACATACAGATACACATACATATACATAGACACACATGTACATATTCATACTTGCTTGCCCTTATCCATTCCAGCACCACACCACCCCAGAGGAAACAACATCGCCACCCCATACATCAGCAAGGTAGCACCAGGAAACAGAAGAAGAGCCACATCCACTCACACTCATTCTCCAGCCATCATATGTAATGCATTGAAACCACATCTCCCTATCCACATCCAAGCCCCACAGACATTTCAATTGTTTACCCCAAACATTTCACTTACCCTGGTTCAGTCCACTGACAGCACATCAACCCCAGTATACCACACTGTTCCAATTCATTCTATTCCATCCATGCATTTCTCCATCCTGTATGTTCAGGCCCCAATCGCTCAAAATCTTTTTCAATCTATCCTTCCACCTCCAATTTGGTCACCTACTTCTTCTTCCCTCCACTTATGATACATATATCCTCTTCATCAACCTTTTCTCACTCATTCTCTCCATAGGTCCAAACCATTTCAACACACCCTCTTCTGCTCTCTCAACCACACATTTTCTTACCACACATCTCTCCTACCCTTTCATTACTTACCTGACCAACCACCTCACACCAAATATTGTCCCTAAACATTACATTTCCAACACATCCACCCTACTCTACACAACCCTATCTATAGCCCATGCCTTGCAACCATATACTGTTGGAACTACTAATCCTTCAAACATATCTATTTTTGCTCTCCATTTTTGCTCTCCAAGATAATATTCTCTCTTGCCACACATTCTTCATCGCTCCCAGAACCTTTGCCTCCTTCCCAACATTATGACTCACTTCCACTTCCATGGTTCCATTCTCTGTCAAGTCCACTCCTAGATATCTAAAACACTTTACTTCCTCCAATTTTTCTCCACTCAAACTTACATCCCAACTAATTGTCCCTCAACCCTGCTTGAACCTAATAACCTTGCTTTTATTCACATTTACTCTCAATTTCCTCCTTTCACACACTCTTCCTAACCCAGTCACCAACTTCTGCAGTTTCTTGCTCGAATCAGCCACCAGTGCTGTATCACTGGCGAACAATAACTGATTCATTTTCCAGGCCCTCTCATCCCCAACAGACTGTATACTCACCCCTCTTTCCCAAGCTCTTGCATTTACCTCCCTAACCACCCCATCCATATACATACTAAACAACCATGGTGGCATAACACCCCTGCCAAAGACAAACCTTCACTGGGAACCAATCAATCTCCTCTCTTCCTCCTTGTACACATGCCTTACACCCTTGATAAAAACTTCTCATTGCTTCTAGCAGGTTATCTCCCTCACCATATATTCTTAATACCTTCCACAAAGCATCCTTTTCAACCCTATCATATGCCTTCTCCAGATCCATATATGCCGCGTCTATTTTTCTAAGTATTTCTCACATACATTCTTCAATGAAAACCCCTGATCCACACATCCTCTACCACTAATGAAACTAAACTGATCCTCTTCAATCTGATGCCCTGTATATGCCGTTGCTCTCTCAATTATTTTCCCATACAAATTTCCAGGCATGCTTAATAAACTTATGCCTCTGTAGTTTGAATACTCACCTTTATCCCCTTTGCCTTTATACAATGGCACTATACATGCATTCTGCCAATCCTCAGGCACTTCACTTAACTACTGATATGAAAAATGCACCAGTGTCAAACACTGAATCCATACAGTTCTGAAGAATCCCATTCTCTCATTCTTTGCCCAAAATAACTTTCATACTACCTTAGCACCTTTTTTGAGTGTATTCCCTATCACATGATCCATTTCACGAGCTTGCCAAATTTTACCTTATGTTTCTTTCCACATGACCTTAAATATATTGAGACAAAAATCATTTCATCTGTAAACTACTAAAGTACTTACCCAGAATTGACAAGGTAGCAGACACTAAGAATGTCTGGTAAGTTATTAACAAGCTGCTTGACATACTTGGTGAGCAAATCATTTATAAACCCTTGTGCAGTTACCAAGGTCCCCATCTGATTTTTACCAGCTGTCACTACTTGAGGATGGCAATGTCCCACTGAAATTAACAAAAAACATAATTGAAGCTAAAACATCACAGTAAGTACCTTATACACAATATGCCTCCAAAAACATAAGAAACTATAACCATCATGAGGCATTCACCTACCATCAAGCATGCACGGGTTTAGATTCCAGGTGAGGCAGTCAATCCAAAATCAACCCCACAGTTTATTTTACCCTATGGATGGCTGATAGTTTGGGTACTTACTTTAGGTGAGGGTGTGTGTAATGACCAACTTGTACTGTGCAAGAATGGAGTTTTATACTTATAGAGCCCTACTTCTTGAACATTCATTTACTATCCCACATTTTAAATTCATGTATGCTGTCAGCATTAAACATATCCTCAATCATTTAATCCCATTCACCTACCACTCTTATGCTATAAAAAGTACTTCTCTACATCATTCTTAACAAGTTTCTTGCTTAATTTCATGTTATATCTTCTGGCTGTTCTATCCCTACAACTCTCAAAGTGCTGTTCACCTTCCACAGCATTAAGAGTTTTGGGAAAAAATGAGTAAGTGTGGCAGCAGTTATATGACAGAGGCTGTGTATTAGTAATGGGTGATTTAAATGCAAAAGTAAGAAATGTGGCAGTAAAGGGGGCATTCAGTGATGTGAATGGAAATGGTCAACAGCTAATGGTGTTGTGCTGAAAAAGGGCTAGTGACTAGGAATACCTGGTTCAAAGAGAGGGACATACATCAGCATGTATTGAGTATGAAAGACGGTAAGCATCCATTACTGGATTACACACAAACTGGTAAATGTGCAAATCATAGACCCTTCGATGAGAATACACTGAGAGGGGTAAAGGGGGGAAGTGGATGTTTAATCATTACCTGGTAGAGATGAGGGTGAAGATTTGTAGAGACTTTTGGAAAAGAGGAAATGATGTGGGTGAGAAGAGGATGATGAAAGTAAGTGAGAAGAAAGAAGAAAGAAGCTTATGTGAAAAAACATATCTGGAGAGATTGTGTAAAATGTCAAAAAGCAAGATTAAACAAAGCAAGGGGAGTGGGTAAAGAGTTGGAGGTATTTAGGGGAGCAGTGCTGAAAAGTGAGAAGTGTGTGGCATGAAGAAGGTGGTAAGGGAGAGGAGGGTAGTAAAAAGAGGTGGGATGACAAAGTTTAGCAGCTAGGGAAAGATAAAAGAGAGTTGTATAAGTGGTACTTAAAGGAAAGGAGTTTAAGTGATTAGAAAACAAAAAAAAGAAAGAGGCAGAAGGTCAGGAGGAAGAAGCTGGGACTTTTAAATGGGGCAAATGAGAGTTGGCGTGAGCCGGTACCAGCAAAAATCAGGAAGAGTAACAAAATGTTTTTAAAGGAGGTGAACAGTGTGAAAAAACAAAGGAACAAATGGGATCCTGTGAAAGGGGCAAATGGGGATGTGGTAACAGGCAAAGATAAGGTGAAGAGGAGATGAAGTATTTAGAAGGACAGCTGAACATTTACGATGACAGGTTGGCCAGTGAGGTGTCTGGGTTGGAGAGGTATACAAAGTGAATGAGTTAGAGTGAGGGATTTGATAAAGAGAGGGGAGGTGATGATACCCTTATGTACGATGAAATGTGGCAAGGTTTTATCAGAATTCACCTGCATGAAGTTACAACATAAGCGAAGTCACCCTTGTCAAGGTTGCATAGAGTCTAATCCATGAACTTTTCACTTCATACAAGTCCACATTTCCCTGCAACTAGAAGTAGCACAACCTTGGGCTTTTGCAGCCCAAGGTAAAAACCAGAGAATTTCTAAGTGTCCCTGGAAGCATAGGTGAGTTATAGGATGGATGAGGGGGTGAAGATTTCTAGAGCACTGAGGAATGTGTAGAAAGAGAGGTCACTATATAGAAGGGCAAACATGGGCTTTTTTTATTGTACAGTTGTCTCCACAAAGTTATTTGGATGTAGGGGCATAGATGAGAATGTGAGGAAGAGGATGAATGTGCCGGAAATGAAACGTTAATGGACAATAAGCAGCATTGTGTGTGTGTGTGTGTGTGTGTGTGTGTGTGTGTGTGTGTGTGTGTGTGTGTGTGTGAGTGTGTGTATGTGTGTTTCTATGTGTGTGTGTGTGTGTGTGTGTGTGTGTGTGTGTGTGTGTGTGTGTGTGTGTGTGTGTGTGTTTATGTGTGTATGTGTGTGTGTGTGTGTGTGTGTGTGTGTGTGTGTGTGTGTGTCTTTATGTCTGTGTGTGTGTGTGTGTGTGTGTGTGTGTGTGTGTATGTATGTATGTGTGTGTGTATGTGTGTGTATGTGTGTGTGTGT